>DWPA01003764.1:0-13661 GCA_018251375.1 Calpodes ethlius | reverse complement strand
CAAAATTAATAAATGAAAAAAATGCATTGAAACTCTCCCATAGTTTATCTCGTCTATATAACGATTTTGTTTAGAAAATGCCACAAGTATATACATATATATTTCAATCGCAATAAGAGATTTGTACCGTATTTTTTTCATCTATTAATTTTGACTTACATTATAAGAAAACATTTGTTATAATAGTTAATAAAATGACTTTGCTAAATGTGTAACATAAATCATGGTCATAATTGTACATGCAGCTAAATAATTATATAACTAATGTAGATTTAAATCTTGTAGTAATGTATTTAACGTTGAATATTAAATAAATATGTATTGTCTCCTATATTGTTCTAGAAGATGTATCACGGAGCAGATGAGGGCTTTGGAATTAAGATGCATATAACCTTATCTCGTAATCTATCTATCTATCTTTCAGCCTTTAAAAAGGTCCACTGCTGGACATAGGTCTCCCCTAATTTGCGCCAATCAGACCGGTCCTGAGTCTTTGAATCCACCGAATACCGGTTGTCTTCTTTAGGTCGTCAGTCTATCTGGTTGCGGGGCGACCTATGCTCCTTTTTCCGAGGCGTGGATGCCATTCAAGGACCTTTCTTCTTCAACGGTTATCGGTCCTTCTTACTATATGGCCAGCCCATTGCCACCTCAGCCGTACTTCAGACGTTAATTATTACCTCTACCGTGACCCAATAACCCCGAACCGAACCCATGACATTAATCAAATATTTCGAGATCAATTAAAACAATCTCACAATCCAATCGGAATTTATTGATATGTTGGCCGTTGTTTACTATGAACAATAAATTTTACAAATCCAAAAAAAAATGTATCGCAATTTAATACCCAGTAAATCCAACCCATAAAACTGCCAGAACCTACAAAAAATAGTGGGCGAGACTGATCAAAACTGGCGTATTATGAGGATTAACAGCGGTGGACGAACATATAGAACGCAATATAGTAATTCTAGTGTTCGTCTAGTGATATAAATTCGATCATAATCATCATGTTGACGAAAAATGCAACATTTTCTTAAAACGAATTACCGTCACGAACGCATAAATATACCAAAAAAACCTTATGAAAAGTTTTAGACTTAAAAAAAACAAAAAAAAAATTTTGCGATTCCGATTTCAAGTTTGAATTTCGAACACAATTCTAGACACATACTATTAACATCGAATCCGGTAATTAAACGTCATCATAAAACAAGGAGCTCGAACAAAATAATTAAATACCGTGTCGTATTAACGTGAGCGAGATAACGCGAGTTAATAATATTACGAACCAATACCACGTGACCTTATAGACATCATCCACGAGGCACTATTTATATCGACTATACATATAAAGATAGCATCTAGAATATACGATCCTTTGTCGGGTCATCGTCAAAAGCTTTGAAGCCCTTTTGCTCTACCGTATACGAGACAAATTATAATTTTCCCTGACATGTAATAAATCTAATTACCTCTATGAAACTATACCGTTATAAACACATGTTCACACTGATTCGTTATAAGACGTGTACATAATAATAATGTCGACCCGAATAACAAGCAGGTCATCATTTTACTTTATAAATATTTTGACAAACATATATATCACGGATAGGTATATTTTTATAATAAAAGAATATGTATTGATGTAATAGATGAAATTTGAATTGTGTCATTGTTAATTATTTTCTTATTGATATATTATAAAATGAAATATCCTGTAGTACTAGAATTGCAGTATTAATTAAATGTTTATTATATATATATATATATTCGACAGGTCTTTTTAGCATTGCGATATCCTACTAGGACATCACATGTTACTAATACGCTATGTAAAATTTGGTAATAAATTTCTGAGTTGTGTTGTGAGTTCGATTCCCGGCCGAGGCAGACATTTATGTGACAGATAAATATTTGTTCTCGTGTGATGTTAGTGACGTGTTATTTATGTTTTCCATGCCACCCGCGACACAGGGTATCCTACTGCAGGGGTATGAATGTGTTAGTGTTTATGTTTATGTTTTTGTATTGAAACAACCTAAGAAAATTCGTATGAAACTCCGTAATTTTTTTAATTAAAAATACAGAACTTAAATTTAAAAATAAAATTAATACTTCTTTCCCAAAAATACACTTTTAAACTAAATAAGTTAAAGTTTTGTATGCAACTTTTCACATATTTAGGAAATTCAAACTAGAGGGGTTAAAGGTTCCACAAAACTATATTTTATTTTAAAAATGTTAAAACTACATAAAATATCTATGGATCGAAAATAAATTAAAAAGCTTTGATTGAGATTAAGCTTTGACGAATAATCTCAAATCGCAAATAATTATGTCGATCAGATATAAAGATCGCCAGTTAACAAGGATCAACTCGTTAAATAAACGATAAAAATAAATAATAATCATCATCATTTCTATCTACTTCTAGATTTATGATGATTAAAAATCTTTTTGAAATAAACTTCACAACTATTTAATGAGATTCTTAAAAACATTAACGACACCGGTTTATATTCTTCATTAGCGTTTCAACGACTTCACTAATGAATTCAGTCATTAATGATTCCAGTTCAGAGTTCAAGCTGTGACAAGTTTTCACAATGTCAACAGTTTTAGAAATGTCACCTACTAAATAATATCCTACTTTCGTATCTCGTGTCAAATCTTAAAGGTGAAGAATAAATTTAGATTTTTTTGATGCCAATGATCGCTTGCATTTATAAAATATACTAAAAAATAATTTAACGAATATTAATTTACTATTTACTGGTATAGCAGCATTTTTAAGCTCTACGCTAATTGCACGCACACTAAATAGTTTATCGTTGAGAGTTTCCATTATGGCATCGGGTCACGCTTATAAATGAATTAAATAAACGAAAAATGCATTTTCATCGGAATCGAGACAATATATAAAAATTCAAGTCCGTCGAATAAAAGGATCTCATTAGTAAGCTTCGACCAAAACTAACAACATTTCTAAAAATAATGCAAGTTAAATAAAAAGTAAAAAAAAAAACAATCGCTTAAATGTTCTGGTATAAGTATAAGTATTTTTCTCGAAGCGAAGCGAAACAATATTAGTTTCAAAAATAATTTAATCAAGTCTTGAAGTCAGTGAAGATTTTATTGTAAATCTCCTTAAACTACGCGCTAAAGTATACAATTGAATTTTTCATTGCTTTCAATAAAAACCACCGCGCTAAAAATTAAACACTGCACGAAAAATTTTACATCGCAAAGTTTAAGATCTAAGAAGATTACAAAGTGGGGGGTTCAAGCAGTTAAATGAGGTCTTGGTGAAAAATGTACAGCGTTTAATATTCGTCGGTTGTTAATGTACTCTAATTACGTAATTAGACTTGTTTTAAAGGAACGTTGATCGTTAATAAAGCTCTTTTGTTTTTCATTTTACTAGAGTAAGTCGAGTGAAATTGTTCCTAGGAATTTCATATCGAATATTTTTCATTAATTTTTTTTTATCCATCGGTTTATTATTAATCAGTAACGTGCAACTGTCGCCACACCTGTAATGTGATTGCATGTAAAAGCTATTCTAAAAGAAGCTTTCAGTCCATTTATATCGTGCCAAAATTCATAAGACAGTATTTATTGAGTTCGATTTATCAAACGTCATGAGATAAAAATTCATGAACTCAATTTATCAACGTTTAGCTCTTAGATAGTAGTCAAGCACTGACTTATATTTATGTAAAAAAAAAGACTTTATAAGTATATACAAAAAAACAAAATGGGTGGTTAGAGATTTTGTACATAACATTTATAAATACGTCTTATTAATGATCCTAAGTCTTAAAAACACCCAGTTTTCTTTATTATTTATTTTATTTTTGATATATCAAAACTATTGCTCTCAAATGAAAACATGTTACTTTATGGGCGACGGACTCATATTTGGTGGTAGGACTAAATTAATTTAATATATGTAAAAAAAAATATTTCCTTTAATTTCAAAATAAGTACATTTATTCTATCGAACGTCGTAAAAGAAAAAAGAAAAGAGAATGTCAATGGCGCGATGAAAAATAATTTGTTTTATTTAGTATATTTTTATAATAATTATAACAGGCTTTAAATGACGATTCTTCTTTACAGAGCAACACAAATTATTTAATTCGAAGTTCCATTATTAAAAAAAATAACATTAAATGTACAAATACATAAAGTTAAATCATTTACATTATTTTTATTAACATTTTAAATCAAAAGGATAATTTGTAATGATCGTCTACGGACATCGGTAACCGAAGTAACATCACTAACCGAAGGAATTCTCCATGCGTTGGCAGCCAAAAATCTAATACCATACATGAGTGCCGTCAAATTAAACTGGGTGGTTGGCAAAGGATCTAAGTAGCTCTAATAGTATGTAGCTGGACCGCATTTAAAAAAGGAATTCGGTTTTGCTTTTAAAGCATTAATGGCCCACAGTATATCCACAACTTATTCCACTACTCATCTCCGGTGCAAGTTTTTGGAGAGGTTAATTATCAAGCGTTGAAAGTTTTCATAATGAGCAAAGGTTTTTAAATTAGATTTATGACCGCTTTGTATAACGATAGGCGTTGGCAACATTTAAAAATCAACGTAATATTTATTTATCATCTTACACTGGCAAAGATGATATCTATGGTTTCTCTCTGCTCGAATACTGTGATGGCGGATGGCGTGTAATAAATTGGTACTCAGTTTTGTGAAATAAAACGTTGCGATATATCGCTACTAAGTTTCAATTTTTCTGTTTTAATACTTTGATTTAAGATAGCTAAGTTTGTGAAACTTAAATAAAGTTAAAAAAACTTACACAATTTAGTAAATAAGTTTTTTTTGGGAGTTAAAATATGCTCTACTGTAAAATTGTGTTTTTTAAGATAACACATTATTGAAGCAATATGCCCCGTGGTTTTTAATTTGATACCTGTGAAGAATAGGGACCGTTGGCTCCACGTACCCTCCGAAGCACGGAAGCGCCCAAGATATTTATTGGCACTAGCGGTCACGTATCCAACTACCGACCGAAACCGCTATTGCTTAACTCTCTCGACCACTAACGATCTACAGAAACCGCCGGGCCATGAGCTCTTTAACTACAGCTTAGATTTACAAAGAATGTATTTTTAAAATCCATTCCTTTATTTAAACGGACCTTTTTGCGGGCGGTTTTCTGAAATAATAAAAAGGTATTAAATATAAAATGTTACGTTTCCAACGTGGAATATCACTAATGATGTTAAACAGTATTTCTTTTAATATAAATAGTACCACCCATAACTATATGTTTACAAGGATTCACTGTTTATATAACAGTAATACGGTCGGAGTGGCGCAAAAGAGGAGAGATCTATGTCCAGCAGTGGACTTTAAGAGGCTGATAGATAGATGGATAGCATTAATATACAAATGAAACTTTTTATGTGATATGGACATTAGCACTGTTAGTGCAGATTAGTAAGTTTTAGTAATAATCCAGTTAGTAATGTTAGTAATTTGTAACTTAAAAACAAAGTTCTCAACTCAATCAATATAGTTACATAATTATCTATCAATGTGTGTTAGGAATCGAGCCAGACATATTTACTTCGCAAAAAAGTTACGCTACTTAATACCCAATTATAATCTCCTTGTAGTTCAATGACCCCACGTCAATAAGTTTGGTCTAGAATCTATATATAAACACATTCATGCTTATGATTATTAAAGAACACTAAAGTGATGGAAAAAGTTACTTGTGTAGGGGAATCAGGTAATCTAAGAATCTAAAAGGCGTTCAGGACTTGTCATCTATGTCACTAGGGTTATCACCTCAGATGTTAATTAAATATTTATGTATGTGTATGTATATTAGTATTTGTATATATTAGCTTTATACATATTTATGGATTTATAAGTATTATGTGTTATATCTATCAATATGTCTAAATCTTCCCAAACGCCTCACTTCCATTTCCGTATAGTCTAATGGTTAGCTGGTAGAGAATGCATTCACCATAAAGCACGCCATTTGTACCTCCATATTTTATTAATAAAGCTGAAATAAACAAATTCCTTATAAATTTGTTATAAAAGAAAATATAAACACATTTTTTTACAATCATGATTAGTTTGACACAGATTATAATGACAAAGGTACACAGATTCGTCAGAACCGATGCGAGAATACAACCCATGACCCTTATGGCGGACAAGGTCACTATACTAACTAACCTACATATACTCTAGTCTGCAAATAACATCTTGTATTAAGTAACCTAAAATCCACAGTCACTTAACATTGGCCTTAATGGTCCGATTATTAAAAAATAATAATAAAAAAAAAATTAAAAACACGCTATTATAACGCCAAAAATAGTAACTCAGCTGTTCACTATTGAGGAGTTCCGTTATCTGGAGCTAACTTGAGTGTAAGATCAGGTCATGTTTTTCATATAACCGTATCGTAGAACTAAACTAATGTTACAAATTTCAATTTCGTAAGCCCAGAGGAGCACGAAATGATCATGAAACAAACACCTCCTAAATAATAATCTAACATACTCGCAAGTTAGCAAATAAATTAATAACTCAGACGTTCACTATCGAGGAGTTGAGTTGGGTATCTGGAGCTAGCTCTGAATGTAGTATCAGGTGATCATACAACCGTATTGTCATCAGAACTTAAGAAATGTTAAAAAGTTAAACTTCGTAGGATAAAACATAGTATCACCTAAATAATATTCTAACATACTTGCAAGTTAAATGTTATGAATAATACTTACATAGCAAAGCATGTCTTCTAATGTTGATATCTCATTGAAGCATCCATATTATCTATATAGGATGAATCGGTTGATTTCAAACCGTAATTACTCATATACATACGTCCAATTATTAGTAATCAATTCCATCATCGTGCAACACAAAACACGATCATCACTTTCATTGTTGAAATTTAACAGTCACTGATCTCGTTAAATAGTTGTTTTTATTTGTCCATAAACTTTAATTAACTTCGAAATTAAATACATAAAAACTCGTCACTAAGCTTTTAAATTTGTACATAGTTTTTACTTAACTTTTTATTGAAAAAAATGTCACAAAAAAATCCCACGTTTTTTAATTTTTTTTTAATGTTTATTTGAAATTATGTACTTTCATACTATAAAATACAGAATAAATATTAATGCAATGCATTAAACATGCATTTGAGTTTTGAGCATAATATAAAATTCTCCAACAACACGTATTATATACGCGAAACCCGTTACAGGACACTGGGGAGCAACACGACCGCGCGGTTGGTAGCGGATTGTCGACTGAGTGAGCCGGGGTTGTATGGGCGCGTTGCATCCTAGGTGCGGAAAAAATCGGATTGGGGTTCGCTAAGGGTGAAGGGTGAATAAAAAGACGGACCAAATATAAATTTCTCCATTCTTTAGCGCTTTGGTTGCACCACTCACAAAAACTATGTAGATAAGTTTGATGTTTTAATTAGATCATAACCGGTTATATCTGGAACGATCTTGAAATTCTTCGCGTGCGTACTAGAATGAGTGATATTCGAGAATACTTATAAGTAGACTCATTAAAATTATAAAATTAAATGTTTTCCTTAGAACTATTAGTGAAAACTTGTATAACATTTTTAGGTTTAAAATTACGGCTTATTTAAACCTATGCACATATTGGAATCCCTCGTTCTAAGGGACTTTTTATTTCCTAAATTACAATTAGTTTTTCATGTCACAATTTAATCCTCGAAAGTTATAAATATCTTGGAAGCAAATCCAAATAATTATTTCAGCTGTGAATGCATGATCAGGGATTAATTCATAAAATTGTGTACATTTTTTGTACCTACCTAACGAGTTACAAAAGGAAAAAATATTTACATACAGCTCTTTAGTCCAATGTACGTAATGCTCGAATCCAACACCCGGTTTTAAATTTTTCATAATTATGAGCGTAAAAGAAATAAACGTGCTTAGACAAGACGACAACCTGGAATCTGTATAGCTGATAGTAATGAGAACAAAAATGTTAAAAAAAGAAAGTTTATCTTTAAACTTCATAATAAAGAAAAATATACTCTATTTCCTCATGTACTTTTATTTTCTCACCTTTAATATCATATATACTTTAATCACAAGAAGTAAAGGCGGTAACCTAAGTTGAGATATTAGGTAGTCTGTAATGAGCGGAAACCGCTTCACCCGTTAGGAAAAAAGAACAGCAATAAAAATATATTCCATTACTTTTTATAAATGGTTGCTAGGCAACGGCTTTGTTGTTAATCACTCTCTTTAATTTGACTAAATTATACATAATAATGGAATTTCGCATAAAAATAACATAGTTTTTCATCGTGAAATGTAGCCTATGGCACTTTTCACCCACCCAACTATCTGCACACCGAAAAACATGCCATAACGACGCTCCGTTGTACCGTGAAAGAAGAACAAACAAAACACACTTTTGTTACAATAATATTAGTATAGACGTCACTAGTAGTACCTATATTATTCACTGATGACCTGTACATGTCCACGGACATCACTACTACCAAAGATATTAAAAAGGTACCTAAGAAAGCGAGATATCCGAATTAATCTGGTTGTAGCTTTACAATAACTCTCTTTAATTATATCATAACATTAAACCATAACAAAACAAAGGCAATCAAATACCGTTACCAAAAAAATTGTTGTAATAAAACACAAGGCGTAAAAATGTAACATTTTATGCGTTTTATAATTAGTATTAATGTCTCTAAGACTTAATCGTACACGAGAGAAGTGCGCCGAGTTGGTACATAGAATTAAGCGGTCTCCGTGAAACCTTAGCGGGTAAGGCAATTGGAATAATTAAAATAAATGGTATGAAGTAGACAGTAAGTTGCCAAGTAGGACAGGGGAATAACCACAGCACTTTCTTATATATACTGACTTACATA
This sequence comes from Calpodes ethlius, assembly GCA_018251375.1. NCBI lineage: Eukaryota > Metazoa > Arthropoda > Insecta > Lepidoptera > Hesperiidae > Calpodes > Calpodes ethlius. Next base: position 4,696 of record DWPA01003764.1, on the reverse strand, counting down.
TATTAACGGCCCCGTAGCTAAGTTGATAGTGACCCTGCCTACGAAGCAAAGGGGTCCTAGATTCGATTCCCGAGGTAGATATTTATGTGACAGATTAATATTTGTTCTCGGGTTATGGGTGTTAGTGACGCTTTATTAGTGTTTTCCATGCTACCCGCGACACAGGGAATCCTACTGCGGGGGTATGAGTGTGTTAGCGTTTATTATTATTATTATTTATATGTAAGCTTATTAAGGTAAATATCTCAACCAACTGGTTGCCCAACGGTAAATGGTCACCTTGGTCTCCTGGGTTCCATCCATCACAGGAACCGCTTATAGCATATATCCATATATAAGGAGCACTAGCGTCCATATGTCAAATCAAGATTTTTCGCTCTTGCTTCGCATAACAACAATTATAGATTTAAAAAAAAAAAATAATATCATCCTTTAGTCGCGTGGTAGTCGTTTCCGATATCTCAATTATTCACAGCGATCTGAGCGTATGAACATTTTCAATAAATATATAATAAATACTGCAATAAATAAATAATATACATATAAATAATAAACTATGAAGTGGCAATATAGTAAGAAGGACCGATAACCGTTAGGGAAGAAAGGTCCTTGAATGGCGTCCACCAAATAGACTGACGACCTGAAGGAGACAGCGTCATCCGCTGGATTCAGAAGACTCAGGACCAATGTGAGTGGCCAGCAGTGGACATTGACAATACCGCTACAGATATGAGTATGTAGCTATGAGGACCTATGAAGCCTATCATTAGGACTCCCTGTGTCGTGGATTAGGATTTGGATTCCATGATCAAAACACAATGTCAAGAACACAGATACCCAACCCAAAAACGGAAATTTACACTCGTCATTCAAATTTCTACTGCGCTGGGAATCGAACTTTATCCTTTAAAAGGAAGTCCCGTGTGGCAACCATTGGAATAAACGGTTCATCAAACATATGTACGGTAAACATAACGTAAACTAATACATAAAGCGAATTCAATCACACAACTAATATCCGCAACCCATTTCGTTATATTAACCGCATTTCTCTTTCATTGCCATCTGATTTCATTTCAGCGCGCACCAACCAACGCGGTCTGGCGGGAAAAATAGGTTTAATTACGGATTCATTGCCCAATGCAATTATAGATGTTCGTTATCCAATTTGGGTCTATTTAAAGATAGCATGTAGTTGGATAACATGTGCCCAATAATTGCTACTTTAAAATATAGGATATAGTAATAGCAAGGTAATCTTGATACGGTATTGAAAGATAAATTAATTATCAAAGTTTATAGATGTACTTGCACAAAAACATTCAATTGAAATACCTATTAACACAAACTCATTCAAATTACAAACGTACAAGTAAGTTAAGGATTTTTCGTAATTCGACCCAATAAACTAAGGCACGAAACGGGGAGTAAAGTTTTCATGGAAACCAGGTTTCCTGCAAGCTGGAGCAATTAGGTTCAGACTTGTTTGAGCTTGTTGTTGCTTGAAAAATTCGCCTTTGAATAAAAACTAGGCCCATTACAAAACCGACATACCTTTTTCAATATAAACGTGCTAAATCTACGGATTTCAAATGATTACCCTCGCGTTAATATTATTATCACGTTCCTTGACTGGACCATCTCAAAAATTGTCTTGTCTTATCATATGATTCATCTACCAGGTTAGCTTAGAATTCAAACATATGTACTTTTATGACGTTTTTCTTTGTCGAATAATTACTTTTTTTATAACGTGAAGGACTGAAAACGTCGACGAGGCATCTGGAAGTAAGTTATAATCATTATCTATAGACACATGTTACACCAAAGAATTCTCCAATACAACGGACACCTCACCCTTAAAGGACAACTCATTTAACGACTTTATTGTAAAACCCCGCGTTAGACTCAGAGCTTTCAAGTTGATTAATTTCCAAGCTACTGCGCTATCAATCCATTCAATCGCAACATTATAAACAGTTTTAATTACTATTCCATTAACAGTTCTAATTGTAATTAATGCATACTTACCAGCCCACCGTCGAAATATGCCAACGTTCCGCGCCTATGCGATGACTAATTGGAAATTTAATGCATAGAAGAGGACGTACGAAATGGCCTAACTAACCAAGCGTAATGGAAAATGTACATATATAGTTATAATATGGTACATATATACCCTTATATATAATTTTATGCTCTGTAAATCACGTATTTCTATCTAAAATAACATGGACCTGATTATTATATGAGTTATAATTAATTTTCATAATGTCGTGTGAAGTTAAACCTTTATCTAATGTTAGTACATTTACATTCTTGAATATAGAGTAGCACTTTCATATCTCGTTTTTCAACCGTGTTATATCTTTGTAAATGACTGACTATATTAAGGGAAAATTTTAACCATACTTGTGTAAAAACAGATTGCACAAATAGTATGAAAACAATTAAATAATTATTCTCTAATGAAACAAAGTATCCCGGACATGCAAGATTTTTGATAATAAAAATAAAAACACTAAATGCATATACATTTTTTTATCAATTTAAACGTCTTGTTAGCGATTTTTTTTAACTAAGAAAAAAATGTATGTAAATTTACAGCATAACTAAAAATGTCCGGGGCATTACCGAACACTTGGTAAAAACCCTGTTGATACCACTGGACGCCCTTTAAACTAGGACAAATCAGGGTAATCCAGGATGGTAGGCAGTCCTAATTTGAGGCGTCGTTAACATATACATATATCTCCCACATGACAATGATTAACAAATTTAGATGTAACAGAAAAACCCAATAGTAAGAGTAATTCTAATAAAGTAATGGAAGTCCTATATGCAAATGGTTTTTCGGGGAAAGGAATTAATAAATCAAGGTTTGACTTTTCAGAAAATTTAGGTGGTCATCTGTCATTTTTAGGGTATAACTTGAACAGTTTTTAGGCAATTGATTTAGCTTCGTACTCGGAAGCGCGGTTACCCCATTCACGATCGTCATTCATCATATTTAAATACTGGAATTAGCGCCATCTATTAGCTCAATTTTGTACTATTTTAAATGTTTTAAATTACCATTGCATACTGCAGGTCTCGGTGTCCCGGCATTTTTATATACACAGTGGAAAAAGGTGCAAACCGATAATCAATAAATGTAAAAAAAGTAAACACAATTTAATTCCATTTAATTTTTTTTTATAAAAAAAATATTTATTCACACTATCACAGCCCGCACCACGATTCGATAAGTCATACAAATAAAAAATGTCATAAAAATTCCGCCGGGAATCGAATCCGGGATCTTGTGCTTGATAAGTGTGTTCACTCACCAATTGGGCTACGGGATTTTTTTTCATAAGAAAGCTTTACAAAGATAAAGATGTTACCTTGGTGCACTCATACTAAAAATAACTATCATGATTACTGTAGTTCGTTGTGAACGATCGATAAATATCAGTTTTAAAATTCAGTACATGAAACACAAATTGTGACTTACTATCTCTTTCCAGGCAGTAATGTAAAGCAAGGACGGAAACAATTTTGCACCGTTAGCTAGACCAACATATTAGCGGTCTTTACAACCGAGTTGCCATGATGAATTTTAACGCTTTCATTGTCTGTCTTATGAAAATTATATAAAAATCTCGTGTCACCGGTTTAAGTAAAATTTTGCACATTATGTTTCGTTTCGTCTAACTTAAAGGATAGGATAGCTACGAACCCGAATGCGACATATGACCGCAGTGACAACAGAACGTGTATGAAAACGCAAAAATTGTTCATACGACGTAAGTAAGTGCATCGTCCGTAATCGGTCGTTACATTTTTAATATTATTATTTGTAGCAAATCTTAGAACTTATACAACGAAAAAACTAATATTTTCAATTGATATGACATTATATAATTCTCATAGCGAAGTTAGAAAGCATGAACTTGGTTAGCCTATATGATAAATTATAGGTTTTACCATCTTACTATGAGATCTAAGTTGAGCTCAGCTGTGGGCCTATTTATATAAATTATTACCTTTTTTACATTTGGAATGGAAAACCATATTTTTAAAAGTTACTGTTGCATACCATTATTTTTATATACAGTATGTATAACTAAAAAAATATTTACATTTGTATCCTAACTATTGACAAACATTAATGGTATTTATAAGAAATAATAGTTTATTTTTTTACAATTTAAGATAAAAAAGAAAATCTTTCGAAAAAATATTTTCAAAAGCATTCGGTTACTTGGCAAAGCTTGATCTTAAACCGATCGTCTTTGTTTTAGGCTCAAATTGTTGTTTGTTAATTTGTCCGGAGGAGATTTTCACAGATTTTGGATATCATTCTTTTTTTCAAATATCAAGCGTAAAAATCTAAAAATTCCGAATAAAAAAAAAATTTTTTTTCTCTATTTGAGCCATTACTTTTCGTATTTGACTTTTTCGAATAATTCTTTTTACGCTATTCAGTATACAATACTCGACTCTTTAGGGGCTTTTTTTAATATCATGTAACACAACAGTACGAGATATAAGGAAATCTCACTTTTCCATGAAATCAGAACCTGTACTGGATAGAGAGACTAAATGACAATGACATTTCCAAAGTAAAAAATCAAAATTCATATCCGAATTTTCCTAAAAATGTTAAAATAACTATGTTCAAATTAAAACCACTAAAAGAACATTCGTAGTT
>DWPA01003763.1:0-13664 GCA_018251375.1 Calpodes ethlius | reverse complement strand
GCTTGAGTGGCACCCTGGAAGAGAAATATTTTTGAATATGGGAAGGATTTATAATACACCTGCAATTATATTTGCACAAATATTGATCTTAAGATCTTAAGTTAAGGAAGTAATTTTTAAAGATTCTGTAATACAGTTCTTATGAATTCAGTCAAAAAGTTTAAGTTGGTTGAAATAATTTATCAATCAGTTATATAAAAAATTAAATGTATTTATTACCTTGACATAAACAGTCCCACTAGAGTCCTCCCTGATCTGCAGTTTAGAAGCATTTCTCCTTTCACCGGGCGCCAGCAGGTCATATATAGCCTCATTGTATATTTCTACAAATGAAACCTGCAATTATATGTGATAACGGTTTACTAGTGAGGCCCATTATGTTATTGAAATTAGATCTTAATTTGTATGTGTGGGGATAATCTTTTTCTGTAATTAATGCATCATCCATGTTTTTATATATATTGCAACCTACCCAAGTATACCTACATACACACACATAGTACTAACATTTATTTTATTTTTAAAACATGCAAAAAAGATGGCATTTAAATGTAGGCATCGACCTTTGATCATTACATTGTCATTTCTTGTGTTAGATACCTATGTATTATAATAATAAACTCACCCAAACATAATATCTTGTTCTATTGGACAGGTCTATATTACTGGTTGTCATATCACTGCATAGTCGAGCGCTCATACGCCTGTATTTGTCACGAAGCGGCGCCGAAATCCGCCGCAGTCGCTTTACCCACTGTACACAAGAGAAAAAAGTCTGTTTTAGTTGGAAATTTAAAATTACTAGTCTTTTAAGGGCTCCTAACAAAAATTAAATCTTTAAAAATAAAAAATATATTACTTTAAAGTTAATACATTGTTAGTATATAACAAAAACAGTTAAGCTTGTAAAGATTTATTTGTGGGCATTTAGTTCTATGAATAACACAATGTTGTATTTCATTTTTTGCTAGTATTATTACAAGTTGTAATCATCACAGCCAGTCACTATCCCAGGACTTGTGTTTCCTCTCACAATGTGAAGGGTAGAAGCCATAGTCTACTATGACAATCATGTGATAGGCAGACTTCACAACCCTTTTGAGAACTTTATGGAGAACTATCAGATGTAACAGATTTTCTCAGTATTTTTCCTAGCAGAAAATTAATTATAATATAATATACACATAACTTTATGAAAATTGTGTGCATACAGGATTCAGGTTCTCGTATTCAAAAAGTGAGCATTAAACTAAATGTGCTAATAAAGTGAATATATTAATAATGATTAAATACTAATGTTCATTATTATTGATAAGTTTAACATTTAATTAATTTATAATCATGTACATTATAGCTACACCTGTAACTCATAGTCCTGCTCAGCATAATCCAGCTTATCTGCTCCACCTTCAGCTGGTTTGTACAGAGGTTGCTGGGCTGCCTCCACCACCCGGAACACATATTCTAGAGACCTAGGCACCAATCCAGGGGATGCCACTGTCCCCATCAGAGTATATGTCTTACCAGAGCCAGAAGCTCCATATGTCAATAGAGTAAAACTGTGCCCTTCAGGTAACTTCCTCAGATTGTCTTTTACCACATTTTCGAAAATTTCCTGGAAGAAATTTACATATTTTTAAGTTTTGGTATGTTTATTTAAAATATTTAATATATTTCGTACCTTTTTCGCTTGATCTATGGAATCAAATTTTATATAAAATAAGGCACTTACTTTTTGATTGGCATCAGATCCAAATATATGAGAAAACGTATACATTTTCGAGACATTATGCTGAGTACGCCTGCCATGACCCGCGGTAGTGGTATCCAACGAAGTTATCAAGCAACGATCTGAACGTACTTCATACAAGTTGCTGGGAATATTACACGGCTTCAGCCTCAGGTAAACTTGGACTAGTTCGGGTTCTTCACATTCTGAATCCTCTTCAAACAACTTCAGTAAGTTCGTAGCTTTTTGCGGTTTAGGTCTCATAAAAGGATTCGATATTAACGGAGGAAGCGGCTCAATAAACGATGGCACATCACGTCTCGACACATCATTGTCGGAAAATCGTTGATCAGACATTTTATTACAACGCTATTATATTTTTTTAAAACATTTTAATTATCAATACTATAACGCACAGCGAAAACAAATAGCAACGGCTGATATTTTCTTTCGAATTTGAAATTTTGTCATTGAACTTGATTGTGACCATAGAGAAATAATTATTATCTGGGCTATGAACTTGCCCTGGATGTCGCTGTTTTAGTATGCAATGCCTTTAACTTTGGTGACTTAGACACAATACGACCTTTATCTTGAAAGAATCGACCCTCAACCATTTATTTACTGGTTGACTAGTATTTCAGATCAAAAATATATTAACAAGTATTTAGCAACTGGGCTCATTTGAAAATTTTTGTTACATAACTTCATTATTATCAAAAATCATTTATGTCAAACTATTTACAGACAACTTTCTTGCATCGTAATAATAATAATCGTAATCATAAAAGATTCATATTTTGTATTTCTTTCGATTGATAAAGTTTATTTGTTAAACTAATATACAAGTGGTTTAAGCTCTTCGATGACAATACTAATTTCTACCTTGTGAGAGAGGGACGGAGGGCTTTCCAGTGTACTAATATTGTCTTTGCGTTGCATCTAAACAATTTGAACTCTAAGTCAACGACATAGAATTCAATTTTTATTTTTTTCTTTGCTTACAGGTAACAATGATCCGAAGAGAAGTAATGTTAAAAAATATAAAATGCATGTACTTTCAAATATTATTATATATTATTGCCAAAAGTATTGTACTTTTACAATTAGAATCACCTGTGTGGGATATTGAAGTTGAAACCACTAGATTAGGCTAACTGTGGGAGCGCCATTTATTTAATACCAGCGGAATTATTAATAATACCGGAAAGTATCGGTTTGGATTGATTATGCATCAACAAAACAATTGGCTGGCAACAACGAGTAACGACAGCTGCTGTTTTGAGTTTGACAGCTTTGCTTATTTTTCGAAAGAAAATCATTTTTAACAAAGTGGAAAATCTTTTTGTTTGCGCATTGGTAATTTTCATCGCGCGTAACAACAAAATAAGATTGTATTTTGGCGATTGCAAATGGATTATTATGTGATGTATCGTAAAATGGTGTTTACTATAAATAGATTACGCGATAGTCCCGTCTAGTGCTTCGGTGTTATGGTGGTTCAGATTCAGACATATTGAAGAGAAATTTATCAAAAATGGGTAGGCGACCGGAGCCGTCATGGGGGAAGGGACTGGTCGGATTGATGGCAGCAAGGGAGCGCGGCGATATCAGCCGAAAGTTCCAGAGTAATCTTACTGTGACTCGTAGTATGATCGACAGGCTCGGCTTGGAGAAGGAGCTCGTAGGACACATGGGATGCGTCAATTGCCTCGAATGGAGTAGGGATGGATCGTAAGTAGCACTGAGTTTAACCAGAATGAATATCTGCTAAAACAAATGTCGGTGGATCATAACTTAACATTTTACGCCGTAGTATCTTGGCATCGGCCTCTGACGATCTTCACGTGATCCTGTGGGACCCGTTCCGCCACAAACAGCGTTACAGCATCTCCACAGGGCACACAGGCAACATATTCTCAGTGAAGGTAATGGCTGCATAAAAATCTTAAAAAACTTGCAGTTATAATCTGTTTTTTTTTTGTAATGCGTATTGTGGTTCTGATATTCAACTTAAGTGATTAAAATATTGTGTAGATGGCAAAATAATTTATCCAATACGTTTAATTAAGTGGATGTTTGCATTGGAGGCATTTCAAAGATAAGATTGATTTTAATTTATAAATATACCAAATAGCCTACAATAAAATGACGTTGACAGCATCACCTCTGAATAATGCCTCTTAATAAATATCAATATCTCCCAGTAATATATAATGTCTTTAGATAAGTGTTTATAACCATACATTCAATAATTTCTCTGATGTATTTTTAATCTGATTTTATTATTCAAATTTTTTTTATATTTACATAATTGTTAATATTCATCAGCACAGCAGGTTGAGGACGTTGAATGTGTGAATGGTTGTGAATAACGTTCCTTGAGTTAGCTAAATGCATAATATATTTTACTTTGTTGCTGAGTGATAAAAATGAATTGTAGATGCATGCCAGTTACCTTTTCTTAATCAATCAACATAGTTTCAGTAGAGTGGAACACGACAAGTTATCAAACAAACAAAATTAGCATAATACTATCCCGCACAAATGCCGAATTATGCTGTGGCGAATCAAACATAACAATTCAGTAGAGTTACCTTGATTTCAGTGCTGGGCGATTTTGCAGATTCGGTCAGTAATGTTATTCCTATGGCCAAATTAAAAATCCAACAACATGTGTAGTACTACTAATGTATCAGTAATGTGGATGATGTTGTGCAACATGGATCAATTATGACTAAATAATATGCCTCCTCTTTTCTGTGTAACCTGTACACAAAATACTTGTTGATTAAGCAAATTATATTACGTTATCATCCTGTTACTCTTTATCACAATTAAACAATTGTGTAATTGTCAAAATATGAAATAACATGCTATCGTTCCAATAAGGTTAATTTACTTCTCTCTCCGAAGATTCAGCTTATCATTTTAGCTATTCACTACTACGTATTGAAATAGGTTACGTCAACCATGCGATTGTTAAAAATTTAATCTCTTATTTTTTTTTTTAGTTCCTGTCCACCGATGTGATAGCAACCTGCGCAGCAGATGGATCAGTGCGAGGGCGGTCTGTCTCCACAGGTTCAAATGTCCTTGAGTGTCGGTGTCATTGTGGACGGGTGAAACGCCTTGCAGTAGCTCCTGAATCTCCTCACATGCTGTGGTCTGCCGGTGAAGATGGACTTGTCCTGTGAGTGTTACTTGTTATGCAATTGTTTTGATGTAGTAGGCAATATATCCAAATAATTTTATTGGTGTACATTACTTCATTCATGTTACGTACTTGATAATTTTCCCCGTTTTTTGCTGGCCCAACATCCTTTGAGGCCATGATGTGGATTGCCTCATATTAAAGGTTTCTGGTCTTTATACTACCTAGTTTAATCCAATGTGGATGATCGTAGGTGATGATGGCCGCTACAGGGCACTGTCTCTTTTCATCACTGATTAGGACTAAGACATACCACCATGCTGTTCCAGTGCAGATTGGTGAAGGGGTTTATGGTAAACCCAAGTGTTAGAAGTTAATACTGCTACCTTATTATAATAACTGTGATTGATGGCTTAACAGTGTTGACATTTTGAGAAATACATTATTCTTGTGGTACACAAATTTATGTATGTATTCTTTATATGCAGGATTACTTAGTAAAGTGAGTAATAGGGTATGAAAGGCTGTATGAACTTTTTTATTGCTTCCTTTTTGATTTGCAATATGTCTGTGTTAAATGTTATTAGTGATTATGGGGTGGGTAGGATTTACTAATTACCTGCAGGTGGTCTACTGAGCTTACTGCTACATTATTGCTGAAAATATATGCTATACCAATATATTTTTTAATCTTAATTGCAAATCGTGGGCGAGACTATCTGGATATAAGTGTATAAATAGTTTGAACAATAATCCACACCAACAGCCAACACGACCTCCGAGCGCCCCACCACTGCAACTCGGACACCAACAACAACGTGCTGGTGAATCTCATCAACCACATGGGACGGTACGCCGAAGCCAAGTGTATATCGGTGAACCCGCGCCGCCCGCACCAGCTCGCTGTCGGCGCCAACGACTTCTACGTGCGGCTCTACGACACCAGGATGATCAAGCTTGCCAAGTTACAGGTGAGATGGTGGTACATGCTGGGTTAGCTTGGTCACCTGTGCCCATGATATGGCGGGGTGACATGATTAAATTGTATCTTAGTTGGTGATTCTACCCTATAGTGGTTCTTACGTTGCTCTCCCGAACGTCGGGTAGTGCATTTGAATTCCGTACGCACTTTCAAAAAGTTCTAATTTTCAAAAAGTTGTGTGCGTTTTACAAGTTAATTATCATTTGCCTCGAAGAAGGAAAACATCGTGAGGAAACCTGCATGCCCGAGAGTTCTCCGTAACGTTCTCGAAGGTGTGTGAAGTCTACTAATGCGCACTTGTTTAGCGTGGTGGACTACAGCCTGTCCTCTCACATCGTGTGAGGAGACCCGAGCCAAGTAGTGGGACAGTTATGTGTTGTGATGATGATGATACTATGCAGCGCAATTAGAATTGATGGTTCTTACAAAGCGAAACTGCCTGGTTTTCAATCCCAGATGGGGTGGATTATGTAATTAACAAAGTACAGTCTCTCCTGCACTCCTATTCGAGGTTTGTCACAGTTATCCACGGGCGGCAGGAGATTCAGGAGCGTTGCGCTGCCTGGGACGTGAGTTTCAGACCGTACGGGGACGGTCTCATCTGAATGATGGTGGCACTGCAAGCTCGTTTGCTATCCTCATCACAAAAAGTTTCCCGGTTGTATTTGTGCTGTTCAAAAATGCAACTCAAAATTGTTTTATATTCCAAATAGTTTATTTATTTAATATCGGGCGACGCGCTTATGAACGTTAATATTTTGCTCCTATTATCGTTTAGGAAAGGTTTTTGAAGAAAAGATGAAAGAAACTCCGAGCAGAAGAAAAACCGGAGAAAATTTCTGAGCAAAATATAATACGAGGCTTATGAGATTTTTATAAGCCATCGGATCGTTTTTCAATTATTTTAGCCGACTGTTATTTGTGCCGCTGTGAACATTTCGGGACGTTTGTGACGTTATCGTTCATTGGTTTCAGGACATTCAGCTAGTAGGGCCCCAGTCGCGCATGATGTGGGAGCGCCAGAATATAAGGTGTTCACGCGCCGGCCACGGAGATCCCGACGACAATATCCCGCGCTCCTCTGTGCAGTACTATGCACCTGGTGAGCCCCACGCCTAATTTTTTGGACTAACCTGACGAAATGACCTGGCTTGCACTACAGATTTTAAATTTGTCACTGCAAGTTGGTATCAGATTGGTCACAGGTTGTGGTTTTTTACATCCTCATTTGTATATATTAGAGCCTGAAGACCCTGATTGACTTATTCATTACGTCATTGAGAAGTTGATTTGAAGGTGAACGAAGACAAGATTGTAGGGAGTCGCTTGGAACAACTTCGTGTTTCATCGCTTTGTCTCGACCGAGTAGTCTATTGCTTGGATACTTTGGCGAGGAACTTGGACGAGCAATTACATATAAAATAATAAATAAACGCCTACACATTCATCTTTGCATTGAGATTCTTCGTGACACGGATGGCACACACAATTAAACATCACTAAAACGCATGACTCCAGAACAATTTTTCAGACTCCAGAACAACATTGTCTGTCACATAAATGTTTGGCCCGACCATGAATCGAATCCGGGACCTCTCGCTTCTCAGGTTAGTTATGGGTTACCAACTGGGTTATAGAGATGTCAGTTACATATAAAGGAACATGGGTAGGATGACCCGAGAATATCATGATGAATTCTTCCTTGCTCGATCCACTTACATGACTCTTCTATTTCAGGTCACTTGTCAATAGAGCCGAACGAGCATCCGTTCCCCAAGAAGTCCACCACGTACGTGACGTTCAGTCACGACGGCAACGAGATCCTCGTCAACTTGGGCTCCGAACAGGTCAGTGGATTAAAGAGGTCCTTCAGCGTTTCCAGGAAGTTTCCAGAAGTTCATTGTAATACGCAGATCAGTTTCTTTGTATGCCATTTATGTATATGCAACATTTTCGTGTTAGAGATTTCTATGGGCTTCGAAATTGCGTTGTGAGATGGCAAAGCCAGAATGATAACGATCATTGGATATTTTCACGATGGCATTGTTATTGTACGAAGTTGTAGATTTATGAAATGTGTCTGTGCAATGCGTCCTTAGTGTTGTGGTCACGCCCTAAGCTGCTGCTATGTACTGAAACATAATGAAACTTAACCTAGCATTCGCTCAATTTACATATTTTTGGTGGACTAGCGGGTGGTCTACATAAACCCTAGAAAATAAATAAAAAAATAAATACATACAAATATTTAAGAAGTATATTAATCCCCAGGTATACCTATACGACATCAACTCTGGCCGGAAGCCAGTGCTCGTGGAGAGCTACATCATCCAGCACAACCACAGCAGCCGGGACCTGAAGGACAAGCAGATGCCTTTGAACGGGGCCAACGGGACCGCTAACGGGACCAACGGGACCATCGAGCCGCCCCCGCCGCAGCTGCCGGAGAAGGCACAGACGTTAAAGGAGAAGGTAATTGGAGTTTGAACTGGTCGGGTTCATCTATCTATCTATAGGTTTTTATACACTTCATAGTTGGACATAGAGCTGCTCTGATTAGCGTTACTAAGGCAAGCGCTCACTGGCCTACTAATTTTAATGAACCAATTATTTTTTAGTTCGAATTTATGTACAACTAGATGTTGCTCTCGGCTTCACTCACGTACGACAAAGAATAGCAATTAAAAGGTTGTCTATTCTTTTTTATTATTGGTTGCTAGGGTTGCCTTTGTTGTTAAGCATTTTCTGAAATATAATGGTTCGTCGTAATGGACTTTCTCCCAGAGACCACCGATCCCGCCTTACTGTGTAGTTCACCACCCTGGCCAAGTCCGTATTGGCTGACTTCACACACTTTCGCGAACATTATGGAGAATTCTCGGGTGTGCAGGTTTACTCAATGATTACATTCACCGAAGCAAGTGATAATTAACTTGTAATATGCACGTAACTTATACATGTAGACGCCTGGAAATGATACAACAACGTAGTAAACCCTTGTCAATCTTAAATTAAGGACACCCACATTATAGTGGAGAATCATCATTATCATCAACATAATCATCATCATAATCATCATCATCACCATCATCATCATCATCATCATCATCATCGTAATGTCGATAATTATATTGGCACAAGGGGAATCTGTTACGAACTAATGTCTTGGTATGTGGCAGGCCAACGACATGGTGAACAGCGGCAACTACATGGGCGCTGTGGAGCTGTACAACGAGGCCGTGGTGCTGTGTCCGGACTGCGCCATCCTCTACTCGAACCGCGCAGCCGCTCTCATGAGGCGGGGCTGGTGAGTTGCACTGTCAATCTATACCTTGGAACATTTTCTAGTTTATTATCCCAACCCATAGACAATGACGTCTCTTGCATGTGTTCCTCACAAGCTATAATCAGACATGAGGGCTATGTGGAAGCAAACGTGACTTTTGTGCATATTATGAAGAACTATTGCTCCCCCCTCTCCCTCATCCCCATTCACTCCTATGTCTTTTTTTCTCTCTGTCTCTTCTCTCGTTTTCTCTTGCCGTCCCCGTAGACTTGTTGGTAGTGATCCTGCTTGCAAGGTGTTCTATGCCCGGCCGAGGGAAGATATTTTTCATTTCTCTTGTAGGTGTTAGTTGATGTCTTCTTCGTATTGTTCATATCACTTGCGACAGAGAAAATCCTAGTGCGGCGCTTATGAGTGTATTAGTGTTCAAATGTTAGTTACGAAATCGCTTTAAAAATATAAATCGTATTAAATGAAAGCTATTTTATGATTTAACATAAGCTTTAACCTCAACTTTATGTCCGTCTTCTAAATTACTCTACTTTGTTGGTTTAGTATCTCATGCGTCGTGACGGTAAAACGTTTCAAGAAAACGTTGCATTATTTTTTTAACCTATCAATTAGTAAAATTCAATACATTTATTAGTGATTTATTGTACACAGGGCTGGGGACACGTACGCAGCAGTTCAGGACTGCTACACGGCGATCAAGCTGGATCCGAGCCACGTGAAGTCCCACTTCAGGCTGGCGAAGGGCCTCATGGACCTGAAGCGGGCGCGCGAGGCGCACGAGTGTCTGCTGTACTTCAAGGACAAGTTCCCGCGGCACGCCGCCAGCCACGCCGTCTTCCTGCTGCAGAAGGACATCAATGTCGCGGTCGAGAGCATGGATACCACGCACGAGGAGGGTTAGTTTATACATTTACTTGCTTGGTTAATGCTAACGATGCAATTTCATTGTACAGTGTAACTTTTTATTTGTATACTAATCTCTATTTTTATTGTTTAATCTTATATTAATGTACGCGCCAAAGTCTTATTATGATATTTGCGCCTATAGTTAAAGTAGCAATTTTATTGTATTTTATGCATGCATGAAAAATAATGTACAGTGTATATTTTGTTGGTGCAATTTTAAATAAATACATTTCTTAAGTGCCAAGTGCGGATTGGCAGACTTCACACACTTTTTGAAAACATTATGGAGAACTCTTAAGGTGTGCAGGTTTCCTCCCGATGTTTTCCAACACCTTCACTTTCGGTGAAGAATCCTCCTTGCTTCTGTTAAAATACCTAGTGTATGTTTATTCGTTTGTGTGTATCAGATAACCAAGGCGAATGTACGGGCGCCAGTCCCCTGGAGCGCAGCCTGCGCAGCACGGCGCACGACTACAGCCGGCGGTTCCTCGGGCACTGCAACACCACCACCGACATCAAGGAGGCCAACTTCCTGGGGCCGCGCGCCGAGTACATCGCCGCCGGGTTCGTATACCGTGTACCTTATACATTATACCGTGCGTTACGTCACCGAAATCATTACAATTATTACTGTTTTGAGTCGGAAGTGATACTTTAATTTAAGAAAACAATTTCATTAACACTTAATTGATTTCAATTACAATTTAAACAAAACACAAGAGGTATAGCAACTATCCCCACTTCACCTACTACCACCACTTGAAACTACTAACAATTGCTATTATTGCCGCTATTCCAGCGGAAAGTTTGGTTTAGTATGTTTATTCATTATCTTCTTATATATTGTTTAGAATGGGTTTTTGTGTGGTTTCTTTGGTTAATTTGTAATTGGTTGCGTATATTACATACTTAATTTTTTCTGGACGAAATCGCTACTAAACGATAAGATAAGAAAGAAGATATGACTTCTTTTCACTGTTTATATGGTAGACATAAAGTGTAGTAATTAATTAATAAACAAATAATTCGTATGTACAGTTCTGACGACGGCAGTCTATTCATCTGGTGCCGCAAGTCGGGCAACATCGTAAAGTGTCTTCGGGGGGACGAGTCCATAGTGAACTGCGTGCAGCTGCATCCCTCCATGTTCCTGCTGGCCACTAGCGGCATCGAGGCCGTCGTGCGGCTCTGGAGCCCTAAAGCTGAGGTGAGGGGCGACACCGTTTATGAACTTGGACCGACTTTGATAAACAACATTAATTGTTGCAGATTTCGAGACCACTCGATAACAAGGTTGCTCTGTGATTACGTAACGTGTGCACTGGACAACAGTCGATAAACGAATGCCGACTCGGGATCTATCTTAATTTTTATATCGTTTGTACATGATTCGCATCTCGGCCGCTGCACGTGTTGTTCACATTTGCAATGAGGGAAGGCGCCGACACATACAAGCATATGTGGCAAACATTTTGATTGTGGAAACGTACGGTTTGGTAACCTAAGGTTGGGATGAGGGATGATTATTATTATTTGTCCCGTGGCAAATAAACAAAGACCTTACATATAAGATATTTTCCCTTTGAAATTCCCTACTTATGTAGTCTTCGTTCAGGATTACGTTAAATTTAAAGCTGCGCGTGACGTCTCTGCCCATAACTGCCTCGCATATCCTTAGCGGAATAAGAGCCACATTTAACTAAAATTACTCGCACCGCACACAGGAGAGCGGCGAGGAGTCCCGCGCGCGCACTGTGAGTGACGTGGGCGCGGCGGCGGCGGCGAACCAGCAGCGCATGCGGTCGGACCCGTTCGAGGCTATGCTGCTCAACATCAGCTACGCGGGCGGCGGAGACCGCGACCTGCACTCGCCCGCCTGTCGCGCGACGTAGCGCCCGTCGCGACATCACCGGTACGTGTACCGTCGCACTTTGCATCGTTATGCTGGGTTCACATGGCGACTATGCGATGCGTTATTGACATTACAAACATGGCCGAATTCGATCGCAGTGACAACAGAAAGTGTATGAAAATAAAAACTGTGGACACGGCGTCCGCACGAGTCAAACATCGGTCGGTTTTTACCGCGTATGTTAAAAAAAACACGTGCACTTACGAGCTCATATGTAAATCTTTCTTAATCATGTGAATTGTTAAGGATGCACAAGTCGCTTATTTTTCAAATCAAATCAAATGCATAAAATATGGGTAGGTTTTATACAGAATGGATTACATTTGATATTATGTCGGTCCGCCAAGTTTCACCTGTAGAGGTATGCAAATATAGCATTTGTCCCGTACAGACGTAGAAAGTAAATATGTTTCGTGAAGTATCTAATTCTTTACATTATTGTTTTGTCATTATGTTAGCTTTTTGCTTTAAAAAAAGTAAACTATTGATTTGGAACATATGAGCTTCGAAAAGTTTAAAGTTCTGTACAAATAACAAATATTATTACATAAAGTGGATACATACATTTATTTATTACTAACTTAATAATTTATATTTTAGTAGGTCAAGTCGATATGGTATGCAAAAAATCGCATATGCAAAAAGTTAAGACCTATCTCTTACTGTGGTCGTTAATTTTTTTTCACTCAAAATATTTTGTTGCAGGTGTACGGATCGTGCTAGACGACGCAAGTGAGAATATTGATTAAACCTAAGGTCCCCCCCATGCATTGCATCAAGTCATTTTGTAAATATTAATTATACCATAATACTGTTAGGGTGTCATTATTACATTAGTAGATTTTAACGTAGCGATGTGTTATTTTTATATTCTGTTCGGAACAGTGCCAATTCGTTTGAGGGTTATTCTGTCTTGTTTTATGTTGATATGTTTGTACTGGTTGCCGCGAGGTACCTACAGTGGTCACTGGAGCCTATAGAGGTAGTAAACGTGTCTCCAACGGATTGTCAGCCACGAATGTATCATTAAACACGATATTTTATATGTAATATAGAAGACCATAATAATTCTGACCCTAGTTTGAAGCAGAGTTAGTCGTCAGTTGTGGATATCTCTCTCACCTATATTTATGAATAAAAAATATACACATTGCAATAAACTGGTGTAGCTTTTTTTTTTACATCCCTAGGGAAGGTAATTTTATGTAGGTCCAATGTTTGATTTTTGAAAATAACTAGGTTCAAATTAAAATATATCTAAAGTTATTTTTTCTCTTGAGGCAATGAAACGAATTAAAAACTATTATGGGAGGAGCTGCAGTCGTATATAAATGTAATTATAGAGTGTTGGAGCATTCTATGAGTCGCCGCTATCGTAAACTATATTTATTCATTATTCGCTATCTTTTAGTTAGTACGCGCTGTCGTACAAACATTCATTTCATTCGGTTTGTTTCACTATTGAAAAGGAGATGTTAGCTTTCTGTTTAGACATTAGTTTCTGTATACAAAATATTCCAAATGACGTTGAGTTACATTGATATAAAAGGTATGTAATTGTAGAACTCGAAACCATTTATAAATTAATTTTAAACTACTTTGTTTTAGGAAAAAAAAAAGTAAATAGTGTGAGGCCGGAAGGTTGTCATTTGCCGGGAAGTCGATCAAAAAAGTGTTACAATG
>DWPA01003762.1:0-13664 GCA_018251375.1 Calpodes ethlius | reverse complement strand
GTTGTTATTGCTTCACTTTCTACTTGACTACTTGTTGAAGTTTCTAAAGTCTTTTTGTCCGTTTCATCGTATAAATGAGTTGATTCCTCTGATTTTGTTGCTGTACTTTCTGTACTAGGTTCTATGTCGTGCATGTCCGTCTGTTTAGTAGTTATTTCTTGATCTTTTTCTGATATTATTGAAGAACTTGTAGTACCTAATTCAGCCTCATCTATTTGTATAGCATCAGTCGTAATGTAATTGTCATGTGGTTCTATCACCGAGGGCTCTTTAGGATTAGTATCATCTTGGAATGTTTCTTCAGGCGTTATTGTACTTCCTTCATTAATATCTTTAATTGATGTACCAGTGGGTTGATCTAATTTATCCGATACCGTCTGATAAGAAATGTCGTTCGTGTCAGTTGTTTCGGGTATTTCTTCGAGTAAATCTGTTACAGGGATTCTAGGTGGCTGTGTAGTACTTTCTTTCATATCAAACTCTTGCGGAATTCCAGAAGTAGATGAAGATTCTTGTATAGGAGTTTCGGGCATATTTGATGCATCTTCTTGAATGTTAGGCATGTCATGCGTTTGCGTAACTATATTTTCCTCTGTCGTGGAAGGTTGTGTATCATGTATTATTGAACTAACAGAAGTTGCATGTTCCTGAATTTCATTTGGTACAGTATAAGAGTCTTGTTTATCCGTAACGGTATCATACATCTCAGTTGATTTGCTAAGATTCTCCTGGTCTTCGGTAGAGGATACAGTAGTTTTCCTGCCTGGGTCTAAACTCTCAGAGGGAGTTTCCATATTGATGATTTGTGGAGACTCCGTTTCTTCGTTTATTTCATATAGTTCATGGATTGTTGTATCTCTCGGTATCACTTCAGTAATTGTAATAAGATTTTCTGTGGAAATATGATCTTTTTCTATTTTCTCGTCAGTTTTCTTTGTAGCAGTTTCTTCTAAATCCGAGTCATGTGGTTCTGAAGGTTCTTTAATATGAACAGACTGTTCGGTGGCAGTTTGTTCGGGAATATCGGTGTCTTTATTATATTCTCCTGTAGATGTAACCTCATCATCTTCAACTTTAACGGCAGTTTGTGGTTCAGTAGTCATTTCAGGTGATAATGTTGCAGAGGATTCTGTTATGAAAATATGCTGCTGAGATTCAGTATTTACACTTTCTTGAATTTGGACTGTGGTTTGTTCTTGTTCAGATGATTCAGTTAAGGTTTCTTGTTTATCGGTAAATTCTTTTTCAGGTGAGCCAGTGAACGTATCTTGTTTCTTAGTGAATTCTTTTTCAGGTGATTCAGTGAACATATCTTGTTTCTTAGTGAATTCTTGTTCAGGTGATTCAGTGAACATATCTTGTTTATTAGTGAATTCTTGTTCAGTAACATCTGTATCTAAATGTTTAGATGTTGTTTCCATTATGTTTGAAGGTTTGGTAGAAATGTCTTGTGCTTGAGTATAGTCTTTGACTACACTTGTTTCAGTTGCATCATCTCTGTCTCTTTGATCGTGTGGTTCAATATCTAATGTTTCCGTTGAACCTTCGAAGGGTTTCATTGTTGTATCACTTACATCTTCCTTTGGCAAATCAGAATGATGTTTATCGTATTGCGTAGCAAGTGGAGTTTCTGTGAATCCTTCTTTTGTGATGTCTTCGAAGGATTCTGTCACTTGTTCTTTAGTTTTAGTTGTATAAGTTCCTGGAATGAGTGTTTGGTATTCGTCACTCTCTGGTTTATTATATGTATCTGTAATTGCTTCTTCCATATTTGTTGCATGTGAATCAGAACTAACTGTATAAGATTCTGCCTTATCTGTCGTTGCTTGGCTTAGGGTCTCTGAGTCTTCAGATTTTGCAGTGGAATGTCCAAGAATGTCTTGATTTTCAGGTATAGTTTCGGAGGGAGTTTCCTTTTGGGTTTCTTCAGAAGGTAATGGTGTTTCTTCAGATTCTGGTAATTTGGAATAAGCATCGTTGATTTCTGTGGTTGATTCCTTGTGTCCTTGATCTTTTGTGGGTGATTCTGTAGTCAAGTCACCTGATTCACCTTCGGGTCCTTGTGCGATACAAGAAGAACCAGAACATTCAGAAGGTGATATAGTTTCTTCTGGTTGATCCTTGTTTCTACAACTTTCTCCCTTACATTCTAATTGAGTTATGGTTTTATCGGTCACTTGTGCGTCTACATTCAATGTATCACATTTAGAACCTTCACAACTAGATGTATCAGTTTTTTTACAATCTTCTGAATCCTTACAAATCGGAGCTTCATCCTTGGAAATTGCACCTTCTGAAGCAACGGCGCAATTACTTCCTTCACATGCTTCAGATGGCTGACATCCATTTTCACTATCGCAAATAGTTTGACTAGAGGAAGACGACTGACATTTGCCGTCAGTACAAATTTCAACAGAAGGGGTGCAAGTGTCACCAACACAGTCTTCAGGATGTTTTATAGGAGGAGAACTTGTTTCAGAATTTCCACAGATTCCATTATTACATTCTTTTTCTTGATCTTCGGTTACGGGTCCACAATTGTCAGAATTGCAAGGTTCGGATGGAGTTGGTTGAGTTTTATGAGGTTGACATTGTTCACCGTGACACTCAGTTTCTACTGATGGTTTCGGACTTTCTGTTCCAGACATTTGACTGTGAGATTCAGGTGGAAGTGTTTCACGAGAATGGCATATATATGTTGGGCAACATGCATCTGGGGTGTCGTATATAGGCTGGCAGTCATTCATATTATCCATATGTTCTGGTGGTGGACTACATATTATTGGATCACATTTGATTATGCTACTGACGCACTTACAACTGGAATGGCAATTGTTAATATTTGGAACATTTGTACTATTTTTGTAAGTTATACCATTAAGTAGACAATCCCCTTCACCTGGAATTCTACCAGGAGGAAGTACATCTTCATCAATTTCATTTTCGACTGGGTTTACTGACGTCGTTTCAGATGGTTCAATTTTACTTTCAGTCGTTGTCATTAATGGTACTTCATCCTCCTTATCTTGGGAAATATCATGTTTATCTACATCATCCTCAGAACTATCTTTAGGTGTCTCAGGTGTTGTTACTTGAGGTTGAGAAACAATATCTAATTGTGATACATCGACAGTTGTTGTTTTATCATCTTGATTAAATACGGCACTGGCTTCAGAGCTCGAAGATTCTGGGTACGTATGCTGAGTAGCCACCTCTTCCATAATATTATATGTTTCTGTAGTTTCAGCATCCAGTTTCATTTCCGTAATTTTACTACTTTCGTCTTTACTGTACTGTGGTATAGATTCAGTTGTCATTATTAATTCGTCATCTTTGGATATGTAACTATCCGTTTCTGAAGGAGAAAGATAATCGGAACTTGTTGTTTTCGATTCAGTCGTATCTTTTTCTTTTATGCTTTCAGTTACACTCGGTTGTGCAGTAGTAATCGGCTCTTGTGCAAGGGTGGTTTTACCCGAATACTGAGAGTCAGCAGCACCTTCATTTGAATCATCTGGTACTGTATTTTGCTCTTTATCTGGCTCAATTGTGGTGAAGCTCGGTTTGAGAGACTCCTCTGTAGGTGCAAATGTTTCATCTATAATTTGTGGTGTTTGTTTTTGAGATGTGAAAATATCTGATGAATCCAAAGTAGTTGCATGCTCTTCACCACTACCCTCAAAAGTAGGTATTTCAGTGTACGGTTCGTCAGGTTCATTTCTATATCCACTGCCCTCGACTCTTCTTGGTGGTGACAATGTAGTTAACTCTTCATATATTACACTGGTAGTTGGCTCTGATAAAAGTTCATCACCTTCGCAAATGTATGTGTCAGGACAACATTGACCTTGCCGAGGAGGTAGGGAAGTACAATTTTTGCCTTCGTTTTCCATGGGCGTGCCACATTCCTGTACAACACACACAATATCTCCTTTCATACAATAACAATGCTCACAAGCTATTTCAGTTTTTATCAAGGCTCCATCTGCAAAGATTTGATCGTCGTGGACACAGTTTTGGCTTATTTGCGTAACGGATGGCATAGTCGTTGTTGTTAACAAGAATCCAGGCGTTGGTCGCACAGTTGTTGTCATGTCATCTAGTAGCAACATTTCATCCTCTAGGTGATCTGAAATATACAAAAAGTATTATGGTTAAAATAAAGAAGTTAATCCAATTATAATATTATTTGAACTAATGTAAAGCAAACGTAATTATTTTTCCTTTCATGATTTGATGCTGGAGCGTTGGTTAATTATGGAACGTTTCTCCTCAGCACCACCAATATAGTCACAGTATCATGAATATCGTCAAGTCACGGTAAATTAACATTTGTTAAACTTTGTTAAAACTTACCATTAGTGTGTCTTTACTATCTATCATTTTTTTTCCATGGGATTTTCCTTATTAAGCAAGAGCTTCTGATTTTACTCTACTTGGATACTAAGGAATTTAATTTAATCTCATCATATTGACTTTGCATGTCTCGAGAGCTTTATTGATTTCAATATTCGGGGAAACCATGTACATTGTACTGTACAATAGGCAAGACTCTTAGTTCAGGAGCGTGAACATGACAAATAAGTATATTATTCAAGTATAACTTACCACAAGAGTATCGAACCGGGCAGCAAACATCTTTGTGGTAAATTGGAGTACAACCATCTACGTGAAGAGTACATTCTTGCATAACACAAGTCGTCATATTACGAATGCAGTAACAATGTTCGCACGGTTTATTCGGTGTCGGTGGTACTTTAGAGCCTTCAGGGAAATATTTTCCATTGATACTGCAACCATATTTGTCCACCTTGCCGAGTCCAGTTGCGCCATATTCAGCTGGAGATGTAGTCGACGTCGATGTGAGTAGGTCAACTGGAACTGAAAATAGATATCAATTAAATACAGTTCCTTTAGCAGGTTGGGTCCATGGGTCTGGTCTGGTCCATAGAAATAGAGTCAAAGCTTTATTTATAATAATACTATAATATCATCATATGGTGTATATATTGCACAAAGAAAATAACTTGATATTTAAAAAAAAAATTAAACTTGTCAATAATAAAAGCCTGTTATAAGAATTTAGTCATGTAACTCGTAATTAGTATATTAATAAAAATACAAACAGCTATCAATCACGTGGAAAAACATTTAACTAGTTATATTACCAATTTTTTGTGCAATATCTTTAAAGTGGCCATAAATTCTAATACTAATATACTGTCTATACATCACTATATATGGTATCACTATATATAGCATCAAGTGTAAATAATCTCTTATGATCTAAAGTATATATTTCCAATCTCTTACCATCTGGGCAGGTGACGATAGGGCAGCACTGATCCGCTCGTTTCTCGATGGTACAGTCCTGGCCGATTGGCTTCGTGAAGGGACAGACCTTCAGATAGCACATGAGCATCCTGTTGTGACAAGTGCAGTTCAAACACGGCTCATTGGTCATAATTCGATCGCCTTCGCCATAGTGCTGGAAGTTGTAATAACAACCTTCGGATGGGCCTGAAATAATTTAAGATAATATATATTAATAAAGGTATCTATTAAAAGCATATATTATAATTTTAATACTTAAAATATATTTCTAAAATATTTCAATTCATTAAGTGACTTCGGTTAACTTTACGTTAGTTTTCTGTATAGCAAATGTTCTTTTTGCAGGATAAAAAAAACGTATATTATGTATGATTGTAAAGAAAAGTTAATAATAAATAAAACTGCAATTACCTTCATACATTTCAAGAGCCGTCTGGTTGCTAGCCGTCGGTGCTGAAATCAACAGTAATTATTAATAATTAAAAGATTTGCATACTCATTATTGTTGATATCTGAATACTGTAATACTTTATTCCAAACATAAAGTTGAATTTCTCATGTCTAATAGAACACATAAATGGTTTCAACATCAAAACATAGATGTCGCTAGGTTTGGTACATATTACTAGTTTACTTTTATTGCAAGAATAGCATATTTTTATTGTTTATTATCATTACTGTATGTGTGGTGTGTGTACTGAGCAAGCTAATAGGATAAGCTACGATAGCTTATGACCATTCCCAATATTATGTCTATTCATTATCCTAAGGTCAGTTGCCTAAGTGTCTAAAAGCAGTTGTTCCTTAGTCTTCGTAAGTAAATTGAAAAGTTAAAAAATCGTTGTAAATTAATTAAATATAATACTTAATAATCTTGAATAGTTTGAAGTTATAAATCCTAAGACTTTTCCTCAAAAAATTAATGATTTTTTAACAGTGTACAATTATCAAACAACAAAGTGTATTCTTTGATAAATATTAATTATGATAAAGATGTGCAAAATGTATTTCGTACAGGAGCTCTGCTTGAAAGTTATGAAATCATCAAACTGTTTCGTAAATATACATGTTTCATATATCTACAAAATTAAAAAAATATTTATTTGTTATCTACATCCGAATTATGTGAAATGCGTATACTAATACCCGATAACATTTTGTTTACTCTTAATCCATAATAATGTATAAATAATGAAACAATTTGATGAGTACAAAATTATGAAATATGTCGTATATAATTTTTATAATGTATTGTGTTTTTATTAATCGTAAAGTTAATCAACATACATTATACATTTTAATGCTTGTGACTGTACACCTGCAGGTCCCTGCCACGAAAAGATGGTCTCACGCCGTACCGTTTTACGTGATCTAAATTGCGTGAAAGTCCGAATACACTACACACGAAGAATCTCAAATTAATCCTTGGGATAACTAACTGTGATAGACCGCATGTAGGAATGTAATGGGTAAGTAGATACATTTAACGAGATATTTACATTTCCACTAAATAGGATACTTAGAATGGACAATATAGTATATGTGTCTTAGAAATCATCTTATTTCGTACTTAATAAAAGTTTTTCAAAGATTTAAGATTCTTACAATTTTTTCGTAAAATATCGTGAAAAGATCAAAATAAAATAATCTTTATGCCTTATATTAAGACTTTTAAATATTCCGTTGTTTTCGTGCTAAAATATTACGACCTGCACAGTTATTTATTTTATTATCAATTACGATCTAGAGATAAGACGTTAATCGTTTACATTTAAATGAAGTTCTACGGGTACCTACTCTTGAACCGAATGTTTTATACGGTTATTATAAAATATTGCGAGCGTTCCGAGAATGTTTTACTGTTGTTTTTACGAGGGACTGCCGACTTATTAAGCGCTTTACGGCTGAACAGGATATTAGCTGTAAATCGCTGGGGAGACGCAATCGGTCATCGTCTTAACGTTTTACATATCCGTTTTACTGCGTATAATTACTAAAGGCGAGCGGAGAGGCGACAAAGACGTAATTAAAGTAACGGAGAACGTCGTTAAGTTTAGCGTTTTAGCTATATTCACGATTGGATACTCGGGGTTAAAATTCATAACGCTACGGTTATCGCCAAGTTTAAAGTCGTTGCTATATGTTATGAAGCAGCGTTAAAATCTAAGATTATGTTATTATAGACTTGAGCTAAGTTTGGATTTCAAAATAAACGAAAACAGTTTGTTACACTTATTAGTCTAAGGTTTTAAAAAGTTATATTGTAAACAACGTATGTTTATTTATTTAGAGGTATTATTATTTATTTAATAGTGTATTCCAAGTCTGTGTCGTAGTCAGACGTAATAAAGCTGCGAGCTCATCATCTAACGGTTATAACTGTATCCAAGAATGCCGGCAGCATCACCTTTTTGGCCGTCATATAAATTAAAATATTTATGAATATTTTTATCGTAGATATTGATAGTAATAACCTTAATCATAAATAAACTGTTTGTATGAGCCGCCTATGTTTATTTAGAAGACCGTTATTAAAGATATTTTTTCAATCTTATGTAAGGGATACTGCAAGGTTCAACCAAAGAATTACTTGACACTTTTAAACAAGTGCCAATCCATAAATTTTCACTTTCGTTACGTGCAGATATTCCCATGACATTTAATGAGATGCTTTCATTATTCGTGGTGACGTTTTAAATCGTTTTACACGAACAAAAAACTACCTACTTATGCAAAATCGTGCGTTTAGAAACATGCCCAGAAGCAATCGAAATGAGGAGCCAGCATGAATTTAAAATTTGCACTACATTAATATGGATTGTTGTTTCAATGAATGAATGTCGCCGTGGTCGCCATGCGTGATTAAGTTCACACGGGTGGACCTAAACATTGTAGGCCGCATTTGAATATACTTCCTATGTATAACATAAATTCAATTCGAATTCTTTGAAGTAACCGTGCTCCGGATACTAAATCTTCGCGTACAAAAATAGCATCATTTAATAACATGCATCGCCGAGCGAGATTTACTGTTACGCGACAGTCATTTTCGTTTACATTTTTTCAGGAATTCATACGTCTATTATTTATGTCTATTAAGTTGAAAGTCATAAAATGTATAACGTTTTAGAAGTTTCCGCAAAAGATATAAAACGTAGAAAGTTGACATTTGAGAAGAAGTGACGCTTTAGATAAAAGATCAACGGCCCGGCAAACCTGTTTGATAATGTGTATAAATCGTAAGTAGTGAGAATGTGAATAGATTGCAAAGTGCGATGTGGTGAAGATAGGCGAGGGTGGCAGCGGGCAGCGAGCAACGGGCAGCCCGACGGCGCCGCCGGCCGTCGGGTATCGGGCACGGACATCTTCTCACGAGCTCTACCTATTCTAGGTCACGAGACAACACAACGGTTATACCTGTTCTCCAGTCCCACTAAATAATAGAAATTATGACTATTTTGTGAATGAATAAATATCGCGTAAGTGCCAATCTTACTATCGTTTCAAAGCGCTTGAATTTTATTTACGAACGATTTTGACGCTGCATGTTTTATATTCGATCGAACGTGCAGCATTGGTGTTATTTATTTCGCAGACATTTACGATATATTCAAATGCATGAATGATGCAGCTAAATTATGAGTTAATAGGACATACATTGCAAATGAGAAAGTAAATAAATTTATCTAACAATATACTTCTAAATTTGATTTAAACTAATTTAACTTTTTACTTATTTACGGATAAATAAGTCTTACACAGTTGCGGTTTTATTAGTCTAATTATGTCCTTAGTACAAAATGTTCTGTCAGCCTGTCTGCAGTATGTTGTGTTAATGGGATTTGCGCAGGGGTGAGTTCAGGGCTCGTGTCTGCCTGACAATTGTATTACAAGCGGGGTGTCCATGAAAGGATACCTACCGTATTCTCTTTTATCATATATTGCATCGAATAGCAATTACGATAAGGTTTGCGTTATATTCTTGGTGTAGCGAATTGCTTTACCTTTTGGTGATCGAAATCGTACATATTTTTAGTTAATTTTCCAACGATTTTTCCGCGTGAACTCAGTTCCCTTATTGATCTGTTGTTGTTATGAGAACATTTGATACTCATATTAAATATTTAGAAAACTTATTCATTTATAAACTAATCATTTGTATGACCGTATTTACTATAATTTAAAATATTGAACAATAATTTAAAGAGCATTGTACTATAAATAAGTTATTATCAAAGGTAAAAATGAAATCAGTAACAAATTCCCAAATAAATAATGAATAACAAAGCAGTAAGAATGTTCCGTAAGCTAATTAAGGTAATAAGGTACCAAGAGAACAAATATAAGTACTTTTAATAATCCAACTCTAACTTATGATATAATTTTATCGCGAAGCTTATTTAGGGATGTGATAAATCAGACACTACTTAACCGACGCTCTGAGAGTGAGTTAAGTGTATTTACGGGCGTGATGTAAGTATGTGTATATTTTATGTATTGTATAATAAAGTTATATCAGGCGGGGGTGCAGGTTACGGTGGTCGATGGTGGATACTCACCCGCTGTGGAGCACGCGATGCACGCGGCCAGCGCGAGCAGCGCCCCCGCCGCGCGCCTCCGATCCATCTGCCGCCGCCCGTCTGCAACGAAACAAAATAAATCAATCCACGAACACCAACATTTACCATTGCCTATTGTAGTACAGCCGTATTAATAAATGTACCGTGCGAAAGCCGAACTCGTTGATAAAGGTGATTTAGATGAATATGTTTGTCGCCTGGGAGCAACACGGTTGCATACCAATTATTTTAAAAAGTTGCGCAGATAAATAAGTCCATGCGCTTTGGTGACCATTTACACTGAAGTGATCGTTGTTCATTGTTCGACTATTTACATAAAAAAGTTAAAACATTTTTTGCTGTGATAAATTTAAATGTCACGATAAAATTTCTGTTGGGAATAAGGTAGGAACGGGTATAGGTGACAATAAATCATTGAGAGAGAAATTCAACATTCATATCAATTACAATACAAATATATCAAAAAATAAATGCCTCGTGGTTATTGAATTTTTACGGAGGTAAAAAAGTAATCATTTCGGTTTAAATTAGATCTACACAAAACTGTTAAATGTTTTGAAGTGATTCTTTCTGTCTAAACTAAATTTCTTAACTTTGCGATTATGAAATTGAATATTTTTAAGTTAATTACGCAACTCTAATTTAAAATCTATAAAACAGGTACCGAATACAAGGTTCTGACATTCACTTTTAGATTATGATAAGAAATATAATAGAGTAAGTTTAAAATAATCGAAATAAAACAGTCATAATATTGTTGAAAGAAATAAAATTTAGGTCAAATATATTTAACAAATACATAGCAGTTTTGAAAGTTACCAGTTAAAATTAGTCATCTAATGTCATGTGTATTTCGCATTATCCAATATCATAAAAAATAGGTTTATATAAATAAAGTATACTCTTTCAATCTCCAATACCGTAAGGAATATTGTAAGCAAAGCTTTTACAAAATTAGATTGTAATAGTTGTGTTCAAAGCATGAATGCAATGCAGCTAACATTATTTCATGTTCCGTAGAAGTTTTAAGAGGCATTGTGCGAAACAAGCTTCCGTTACAACTCAACCGCAAGAGCCGGTTAGAAAAAGTTCTCGCCAAATGGGTTCAGTTATGAAGTGAGCTTATTAACTTTTAAAGAAAAAGTTTTGTTAACGCTCAAGCGGGAAACGCTTGTAACTTTAATTGGAGGGCTTGCGGCGTGTACACACTGGCTGTATCAAAATTTTGAAAGGAGAATGTATAAATAGAGGTATGGCGGAAGGCAGGGGCGACAGTGGGAATATGTGTCGTGGAAGTAAGCATTGAGGACGCGTGCTCGAGTGGAGGGAGCCTCGAGGGGCGCCGCGCGTGCACCCCCGCTAACAGAGATCCGCACCCATTCTTATATCAATGAGTTGTTTTATGAACGCCGGATACACGCGTCAAAACCTATTGTCGACACTACTTGCTACTCTTATTTTTAGCCAGTGCTCATTTCATCAATCAGCCAAATTTTATACATTTATATCATAACTGTCATAATACCGTGTTTGTAAACATTGTTTTATAATAGTTAATTGTCATTCTTTGTCTACAAATTGATAAGTCTGACAAAGCCATAAATAATGTATGTAAGTTTTATATACTACAATTTTAAAATACTTTTTTCTAATTACCATCTATACCACTGCGATGAAAGCCATGCAGTCATGCAGCAAAGACATTAATGTGTAAATTTGTTCAGCAATAAATTTTATTCACATTTTAAACGCTGCCTCCATTACGTTTTCTAACTAAGATTTTCTTTGCATACTAACGTCTTACAAGAAATATGGAAATGCGCTGATATAAATTTCAGTACAAGCATTAGAGCTCATATGACCGGGAACATCGCGCACGGCTGATACTAAAAGCAATTCCAGGCGCAGGCGGGCATTATACGCAGTTACTCTCTAAGCAGCTAACTTGTATTTATGGCTCGTACTGCAAGAGTCAATAACTACGGAGCAAATTATTGTAACTCCAGCACCGTAGGTACCTACAACCGAGTACCGTGGGAACGAATTGATCCGAGCCCGTTGTTTTGCACATTCATGTATATCTGGTGAATGTATACCTATTAAGCACGCCTTTCTTTCTTAATATGTATAAATTACTTATTATTCTTCGTGTTTATCATACTTGATCTACAATAGCAACGAACATAAAGTAAAACGTTTTTCGTTTAGAATAACTAGTACCGTTAACAGTTCGAAGAAGCAAAAAAGATTACCAATCGTTAGAAAGCAATACAAAGAAAATCCGGAATATATAATAATGTTATGTATATTGGTAGATGTAAGTAGGGATCCCTCCGTCTAGACACTCCGCAAGTCATCTCAACTGAGAGGGTGAGGCCGTGGACAATTCAGCACTGCGTACTTATTTGCTTTACTAAAAACACCACCTGTTCCGGGCGTAGAGAGTTCTTCACATTGTTAAAGTCGATAGCAGCTTTGGAGTTTTTCTTAGAATATCTTGAGTGGTTTTGAGATAAAGTGCGCCTTTGCTTCTAACAACGCTCTTTGAAATTTATATACTTGTTACAATGTATTAGTAATTGATATTGTATTTCTATGTTCAATTATTGACTTTATTACTTTTATACATGCTATATTCTGTTTTTATAATTCATTTAAGATACAGAAGTAGAAAAGTGTATAATGGTAAAAAATACCTTGTTTACTTGTAAATGTTCGGCAAAAAAATTGTGATATTTTTTGGGTATATGAAATAGATATGAAGTAGTTACAAAAACGTATATTTTATTATTTTTATAATATTTACTAAACATTGTAATAGAATTTTCATATAGTTCAGAATCTGGCCAAAACATCTGTCGGCCATTAAGACAATATCACCTAAGTAAATATAAATAAATGTCTATTATGAAATATAATGCACTTAAGTTACTTAATATTATTATATTACATTATTAGTAAAAAGAAACTTACCTAAGTACAATATCACCGATAAAATGAAAAGCTCAAAGTTTTATATAACACAACAAGTTAAAGAACTGTATCAATAATTAACGAACATAAAAGTGGGAACCGACTTTGCATTGTCTGCTACATCAGCCCACTTCCCAGGTATAATTTGGATTACCGTTTGTTCCAACGATATGTTGTCAAAAGTAACCGTTAGCTCGTTACAATTAAATTTAAGAGGTGTTTTGAAAACTACTGTTTCATCTAAGAACATTTGTGTAGCCATTATCTAAGCGACTACGCGGCGTCTACGACGTGCTACGGTTGTCAAGTTCAAAGTCCTGCGTATATAACGCTGTATCATTATTTACATGTATTAATAAAGCAAAATGTTTGAACTTTGATTTAAATAGGCGCTCGGACTGTATAAGGCGATTGAATGTGATCGAAAGGGCATTGGGCGACCAGTCGCGCTGGGTCGGTGGCCGGGACCGCCTGCGATGTTGCCCAACACATAATTTCGGAACACTGCAACCGCAGCGAGCATTGACACCAATTTCTTGAACATGAACTCCGATAACGCAAAAGCGATCTTTGTACTATATTTTACCGTTTGCATCTCGACCGGGAATGCATTGGAGAGAACATGCCGATAACTCTATAAGATTGTTGCGAAAATGCATAGTTTATTGTATGAGTAACCTAATAAATTACTGCGATTATTTCGGTGCGATTTATATAATTTATTATTAATAGTATCGATATTCAGACTATATAAAGTGCAATATTTAAGTTACTATC
>DWPA01003761.1:0-13667 GCA_018251375.1 Calpodes ethlius | reverse complement strand
ATGGAATCCGATATTGCTTGTGCGGGATTTTTTATTACTTATAGTTTTAACATACACAGATTTCAAAATCTTATGACAGGTCTGTAGCCGACAATTTAAGAAGATTCCGTACCTGGATTCTATCAACTAATACAGAATAATATTTCTGAAAATATTTGTAAACAGGACGCCTTTTGTATATATATATCTCCCAGCAATATTATTTCGGTACTTATTATAGTAAATAGTAGTTTATAAGTCAGTAGTATAAAGCTGTTTATTAAATCTTTATTAGAAATTAGCGCTATATTCATAGTTTGTTATGTTATATTTAATGGTTTATTAAAATCTCTAATTTTGTTATGTTTAACGTTTTAAAGAGGTGTTAGAATTTAAAGTAGCGTTATTTATTTTCAAGTTCGTGTCTGCAACTGGTTCTCAATTTGGTCCATATGTTATGAATACCGACTGTTTTCTAACATTATATCTTATGATAGTATTACCTTAACAACAAAGAGGAAGAAATACAAATATCTCACATTAAAATCCACCATCTGCTTAATGGATGAAGGAGGAAAAATTCTGCAGTAGGTAATATCGCGGAATTACTATCAATATTAAAAATCGTTCAAGGAAGTTACGCCATATCTAAAATTCCATTTATTGGATGTAAACCGGCGCGGAGGAGAAACGTCTGCGAATAGTGAGTGCGTAAACAAATTATTATACAGAGCAGATAATAAAATGTGTATCTTAAGTTTGAGTGATACAAAAACCTACTCTATGTTCTTGTTAATTACGAATTAATTAAAAAATAAACGGTTATAGAATTTAAACATTAAGAACGTTGCTGTCAACAAAAATATTTTTAATTAACCTTTAATTAAAATATACATAATGATTTAGCTAAAATGATTCATATTGAGTAAGTTATTGTTGGAATCGTGGTTAAATTGAAATCACTTTTATTTAAAACTTTTTTAGACGTTCGTATTTTGAATTAATCACAGATGTAGTAGGTTGTACAAATTTTGATTCACTTTCATTAGTTAATTTCTTAAGATATCTGTATTGTATTTGTATTTCTTATCTTGATAGATATAATTGAATCTCCTAGAGTCAATATTTAAGAAGAATATTTATTTCTTGAAATAAAACACGGGCAGGATATCAAACACAGATATTTGCCTGTCAAGTCACTGTCAACTCAGCTACAAGATCGTTTAAGAAGAAGAAATTATATCTCACTATAAATGCAACTTAATACAATCCATCAAAGAATTATACCAAATGAATATAACGCTTAACGTTTCAACTACTCATAAAATGACAATATCAATGTGTCCTCAATAAAGACGGTTGCAGCTGATTGTTATGACTCTCATGGATTATCTTGAGACAACACTGCCGGTGTTGTACGGGCCTCCGTATGCTACAAGTGTGTGGACAGATGCATCCTCAGTCGGGTTGCACTGCAAGGCGCGTATGCTCGCCTAATGACTACGGGCAGTTCTAATAAGTGCGTTAGTGTTGCAGAAAGTAAAATTAAAAAATCAAGCCAGTTTAGGAATCATATTTTTGTGTTAGTTGAAATTACAATTATATTTTAAACGTGAATTTAGAATTATGTTATATTTTAATGTTAAATTAATGGATTAGTTTTGTTTTTTTTTAAGATTTAATTATTATTTGCTGATTTTTGGTAGGTTCAGTACTATAATGTTGTAATATGAGCACCGGGGTGTTTTTATGGGCATAAAGTTCATAAAATTTTATTCTAGGACTTAAAACCGCTCTAAAAGGTAATTTTACTAATGAAATACCTTACTATAAACATTTAAAGTTTGTTTAAAGATCTTTGCTTAAGTTTTTATCCTAAAAAGTTGCAGTTTAAATATTTAATATTTCATATTTGATCTCAGCTTGACTCGAGCCGGGAATGTTGTCACAGTATTACCAGATAACTCAGATAAGCTTCTCGGTTTATTTTTAGATAAATCCAAGTGTATGGATGAACTGATATTGTTTTTTTCTTGTATCGTCATAGGATGTACTCCGTAAACATCTTGCATGCAATAGGTGCCGTACTGTTTATAGAAATTACATTGTCCTTACCACTTGTGAATGTTAAAGTCAATATATACATAATACATTGAAACATAATGGACTGGGTCTTATTCCCAGAATTGAATTGCAGACATGAAGCTGAAATAAATAATAAACAAACTCAAGTGAATTCTGTCTAGTATATCTTTAATTGCTGTAAGTATGTTTTATTCCCTCTAATTGGGCACTTAAGTCTTTCGTGTTCGTAATTTATAATATTTATTTAGTTTTTGCCCGCTTAAGCATTAGTTATTGATGAAATAGTCTACCAGTTGACTGGTACATACTCCTAGGTCTTATATTACCAGCTGCTTTCTTTGTGAATTAACAGTATCTAAGAGCTCCCCAAGTTAAAAAAAACTTACTATGGTTACGAACATTTTTTTAATTCCAGCCACCTCGAGACCTTAAATTTCTTTATTACTACTACCGTCCACGAAGGTAGCCTTATTTTGAGAAAGATAGATCTAAGAGATATTAATAAAAAAATATCCTTATATATGTACCCTCAATATTTATGTGTAGTCAGTGTATGGCGTATTTCGTGTATTATGTTCATGGCTAAACTGAAGTGACGCGGAGAAATTTTGATTTAATTTGATGAAGCGATTTTGACCACATTTCTACATAAAGGTAGTACTACATAAAGTACATGTATCTCTTGAAGCTTAATTGTATATAATCCATGACGATTTAAGTTTAAAATAAACCTTCATTGAGCAATCAGGTAAATACATCTAAAGTATATGCTAGTAAGAGAATGTAAGCACTGTTACTTTGAGGGAGTTTTAAAGCTATATTCCAATATCCTTATAGATATTTTGTGGTCCAATCAGCAGCTTGTAATTTCCTTTAGCGATATCGGTTAAGCATTATCGATGAATCAGTCTACGAGTCATCTGGTAAATATTCACATAAATTTTATTATCTTTTGAGGTTTTAAATTATGATGAAATGTTAAAAGCCTGTTCGTAGAACTTTTTTATTGCGTTGAACACTTTTAATCCCTCTTTTAACCTCTCAATTTATTGTCTGCGCATTGTATGTAGGCTTGGTTTATTTTCTGTAAATTCGGTGTAAAAGTCAAACAACTTTTCATGTCAGATTAATAACTAATTTGTTATGTTAAAAAGGTTACATCATATTGAGGTTAACGAATGTTTTATTTGCTGTAATTAATGTCTTTGTCACATTTATTATGGTTATACGTATGTGAAATTTAAATATACTGTATCGGAATCATTTACATTTATGCATTGTTTTTTAAAAACGAATGCAATGATTTTCTATTTATATACAAATATATGTTAGATAACTATCCTACAACTGAATGGCAATGAATTAGATCTCTACATTAATTAACTTTAGTTACTTATTAGTTTCCACCCACGGCAGAAATTTATAAATAACGCAGATTTCTCCCATTATATTTATCCTATATATATACAGATAGTTGTAGATACGATTTTTGAATATTAACACTATTTTAAATCTTAGTATCAAATCAACCCAGGAAAATGTACAGCGGGGTTAAAATCTATCCTATATTCAATTCATGGACATAGTATGTTTGCGTCCCAATTTCTCTCCTTAATCCGTGCGACGGGGATACGAGTAGTGCGTGAAGGAAATAAAGACATCAATACATTCGAACATCTTCAGAAATATTAACATTAGTAAAAGTAAGAGGATTTAACTAGACTTTGTGCGTAGTCACGTTTATTAATTATTTATTACTTTATTTCTATCTATTTATCTTACGTTTTAAGAATTATGTATTATATTTGCCGTTAAAAAAAAAACTTCAAGAATATTTCACTTAATAGTAATGCAGAAGGATAGACTGCAGTTGCAAAATACCGCAATTTTTGTTCTATCAATAATAACGTTTGATTTTTTAATAATAAAAGAAATACCCAAATACATCCGCGTAATCAGTGAAGAAATTAATTATAAGGTAGTAAGGAATTAGTATAAATATAGATACATATACAAGGCACGGTCCTCCTAATCCGTAAAACGTGATCCTAAAGTTAATTATTATGCATTATTCTTTAAACAACACGAGTATTACACGTTTTTATTCTCTACACAAAATATGTAGTGATAATCGTTATACACTTATTAATCCGACCTTATTACGAAGAGCTTTAAATAAATCCTCATTTATACCAACATAGGATCTTCAAAGAATCCCTTACGTAACTTGTACTCATATCTAAGCGGTTCAACCTCAATGCACGTTAGAAGTTCATTTAAAAATAACGACAAGTGGATGGTGCGATTGCTAAAGTGATGGATCATCTCATACAGACAACGGATGCTGTTCGCTCTTGATTGAGATTGTTATATTCGCCTACCGGTGACGTCAGAGTCGTCAGACCATTTCCTCCTGCTGGTAGTTCGAAGTTGAACCAGTATCATATGCAATTTCATTACATGAAAAACATTATTTTAATTCGTACGTGTTCATTATTTAGTAAGAGCAATGCATTTATGATTTTATAAGTCACAAAGACTGGTTATTTTATTTTGAATTTTCTATTGTTTTTGTGATAAATTGAAGCTTAGTTTTTTAATACAAAAGAAATATATTAGTATATTTAATCCTGTAGCGTAAGTTATTGAAAGTCTGTATTTGTAAAATAAAAAAAATCAATAAAGTTTAGTATCGTGATGAATATAATATGAAAGTGACTCAATTCATACTTGGCTAACCTTGCCTATTATTATAGAAGATTAAAAAAAATAACCGTTAAAAAGAATCAAAATCAGAAGAGAGCTTTAATACCATGACTTGGTTGCATGTAAAATTACCTATATTTGTAAGTTCAGACACGTGCCTACTTCGTAGAGCCTGCATCTAACATGCAATCTAAATGTGAAGGGAATTTATTTAAGCGATTGATTGAATCTTGATTCTTAGGTAGTTCGAGTTGGGATTTATGTTACCTATAGTACTAATAGATTATGGTCGTCTAGGTGCAACATATCATCCTAGGATGGTATAGTGATTTTTTTGCCGATGTTACAGAATATTTTATCTACCTATATCTCTACATATAAATACAATTGGCGGGTCTGTTTGTAATATTCAAATAACCGCTGTTTACTACATGCATACCTATGTACCAAAATAATATTTTTTGTCTGTTTGTTCTGGCTAATTTCTGAAATGGTTGGATCGATTTTGACAGAGTAACTTAGGCTAATAAACAAAATAAAGTAATACACTTTTTGTTAAATTCCACGCGGACAAAGTCGCGGGCACAGCTATTTGATAATATAATTATAATTGACTAATAATATTTTCAAATCAATGAATATGCTGTACTTGTGACGTCATTAACTTTTGGCCAAACCCTTACCAAAATGAGTGCCATATAAAAATTATGTTCTGCATCCTTTCATTCACCATTGTTCTCATTATGGTTCAAAGCTGGAACAGGTTTACAATTAGCAATTAGTATGTAGTTATTGACTATTTAAACATTTCAAAATATTTCTTATTATTTTAATTACTAATTATATCATTGATAACATATATTTTTCCGTCAGTCTCATCACCATAAAATATGCAAAATCCCGTGTTTATATTGTTCATTCGATAATATGTATGTTAAAACATTCGTGTGGAAATTACATTATGATTTCTGCTTATTTCCAAAATAATATCCCTTAAATGATATAAAAATTTGTTCTTTAGAAAACTGTGTTCGAATCCCAAGTACTTAAATATTTACAATATACTGAAAATATTTCTACATAAATAGGGATTTACCCTGTGACAGGCGAGAATGATTTTGACCAGGTTTTTGAGTAAAGATTGTTTTGGCATTGATTGGCTATTTTCAGTATTAACGGAATATTATAACATTCATATATTATATAAATCTGATTGTTAAAATACTGAACATGAATCTTAACAACTTCTGGACGTATTATTTTAAAAGTTAATCAATACTGAGTAACTCGTTCATTGCTGTGGTTACCATTGTTTTGTTATTGCCCCCTTATTTGGGGTTGTTTTATGCACGTGTTCGCATGTTTGTCGTAACTCTATTATTATTCTTTTACTCAATGTATTGCAGGATAAGTTGGCCGAATATGTAAGACCCGCAGTAATCAGTAAACTTTATACAACATCAAACAATTGCAAAGTAATGTGAGGGGTAACACAGCTCTAAATAAAATGGGGTATCCGCTTGAAATGAGTATAGGTTAGGTCTATATGTTTCTTTGACCTGCCGGGCAGTCTGTCGCAGGCGCAGTTCCGGCCACCCGTATCGTGGTTAGATAAATTATATTTGACTGCTCTGTTATCGTTGAACTAATAAATTGTTAAGTGTTTGTGTAGTAAATGTTGAGAATTGATAAGTGAACAAAAATAAAAGAATGCCGTGATAAAGAATTGGACTTTTATAATTTTTGCAGGTGGTAAGAGTGGTTTGTCTGCGAGCTCCAGTCGTTCAACTAGCCCACTAGGGCAGGGTGTTGTCAGTTTTATACCTCGAGCACCGACATCTTCGTCTGGGTTCGTATTTTTACTTTTTTATTACATCGCGCATTCGTTATTATCTTTTCCGTAATTTATTATAATTGTATGTAATTTTTCTCATAAATAGTTTTTGTGTCTATCATTCAGAAATAAAAATTTAAATTATTTTATAAACTATAGCAATCATTTAGAAGAAAGTCTTAAAAATCTTTATTATGCATGCAGTAGCAAGTTACATCTTAGTCATTAGAACTATAGAGTAGTGATATCGACTGCTCTTTGTTTTTGTCTACAGATCCCGACCGAATTCATCGTTATTAGCACCTGGTAGCAAAATTCCATCAACTTTGATAAATACACCTCAACAACATTCACAATCTTCAACAAATCATAATGGAACTCCTACAAAACACTCCATGTTAGATAAATTAAAACTTTTTAATAAAGACAAAATAAGTAGTGAAAAACAGAGTAGTAAAAGCACGGCCGTGTCAAAACGCACAAGTTCGTCCAGTGGATTTTCATCTGCCAAAAGTGAAAGATCTGATTCTAGTCTAAGCCTTAATGAATCTTCAAATGCAACAAATACACATATCAAATCATCCAATCTGATAGGACCTAAGTCCATAAGACAACAAAATGATACGCTAACAAAAGATAAATGTGGAAAAAATTTAAAACCTAAATTAGTTAATTCAAAACCTATGAAAGACTCGACATCAAATCTTAGTAAAAATAATATGAAGACAAATAATAATGAAAAATCCAGGAATAGCCCAAAACTTCCAGCTAGAGATAAAGAATCTAAACTAGCTGCACCAAAGTCAGTTAGTAATACAAAATTAAATATGATTGATGATCATCCAAGGACTGGAAAGTCAAAAGTAGAATCTAAAATGGTTAAGTTATCGGGCAGCCAAATGAAACTTAGTGAACCAAAAATTGAGAACTCGGATAAGAGCCATGAATATTCAAATATACAAGCAAAGAATATGCTAAATCAGTCCCAATCTCAATTACAGCTGTCACCAGGATCACAACAACAACCACAGCCAAATCATACGGGCATTCCAAAACCAACAGCTGCAGTAAAAGGAACATCTAAAATTTCAAAAGACGACAGACATATTATACATAAAAGTACAAATAGTCAATTAAGTCCAATACAGAGTAATTCAAGTTTAAATTCTACTAATAATGTAAGTGCCCATCCGTTCACCAGAGAACAATCTAATTTAAGTCGAGAAGTTTCTCAAAAACAGACGCTGGCTGTTTCGCCCATGCCTGTTTTAAATACTGGAAATCAAAATGCAACTTCACAAATGTCGGAGAGTTCTCATTCCAATTCTACGCATAGTACGACTGGTCAGCAATCAAATTCTAGTGATGGTAGCGTCATATATCGGCCATCGAGTGAATCTGGATCTGAAGTGTCCAAGTCTAATAATTTGTCATCTAAAAGACTAGACATGAACACAACATATATCAATGATGTTATAAACGAAGCAGAAATATCTGAAAAGGAAGCTGCTCAAAAAAGATTACCAGAGAATTCCAGTCAGGGTCACAGGACACTTTTTGAACACAATAGGACTTTAACGGAATTAAATAAAAACAGTGACAGTCGATCAAGTACACCATCGCATTGTCGAGACAATTCTCTCGGTGAAGATGATAATCCATTAATGAATGTAATGCCCATGAGGCCTTTGCTTCGAGGTTATAATAGCCACCTTACTTTACCTATGAGAACCTCTGGCTTAACACAGAAGAACATTCCAGGATATCCACATCACGCTAATACAGTAAAAGCGAATTTCGGCCGAGAAAATATCGGGATGCGTGATCGTGTGAATTATGGTCCAGGATTTTCGAACCCAGACTACTGCGACCTTGAAATTGCGTCGGGTTATATGTCCGATGGGGATTGTCTTAGGAGAATAAACGTGAATGAAATGGATTGTGGTAGAAACAATGATTTGATGGATGGATACATGTCGGAAGGCGGTGCTTCACTCTACGGTCGACGTATGAATTACCAACAACCTTCGCATTTTCAGCAAATAGATGACAGGTATGCCTTTGTAATATTTTTATTCGCTTATTTTGGTGTAATTATAACAAGTTTCGTTTAACAAAAGGCAGGGGCTGTTCATATTGTTTAAGCCTTCCTGAGAGTCAAATTAAAAAACTCCCTACGGGCTTGTGACGCATTACTATAATGGGGATTATACCGGTGAAACGTTGTACATTTTTCAGTAATCCGATACCATAAATTTTTCACAGTGTATATAAGTAAACTAGACTGAACACCAGTTTTACAGATTTATTGCAAAATACAAATATTGTGCATGTGTGAGTAAGGGCTTTGGGTAAATCGCCAAGCGATAAATTTATATCAATTTTAGTGCGGATATGTTAGATCCATTTTCCAATACCTTTCGCTGGATCTCAATCCACAAGTGGTCGACGCGATTTAAATTCCTTCATGGACATACTCGTAGCTATACTATTTATGCTTCTAACTTCGTTGGTTGTTTACGATTTTTTATTCCGTATACATTTTCAGCTCGGTGTGCAGAATCATATAAAATCATATTCCCTTTAGAATTACTTATATCGACATTGACACACAAAATTTAGCTATAAAAACAATTAAGATCCCATAACTATCTCTTTATCTTTTTCAAAACTCTTTGTGTGAGTTAAAAATAAAAGGTCCAAGAAAATTACTTAACGAAACTAGGCTACAGTTTAGCCTGTATGTGTATAATTTTATCACATTAAACTGCAGCTGTGTAGGTACATTTCCCTTACGGTCTGCATTAAAAATGAGTCATGTGATTGTATTCGATGCTATTGGCTGATAAGTGGCAGACACGCGGCATTTGGTGATGTTTGGCAAGCCAGTGAGGCATGGTGTGAACAAAGCGTTTGTTAATATTGGAACACGCGCGATGTTTTGCCGACCATCTCCCGGTGAGGACTCGTAGAGCGCACTCACACCGTCGCAACGCTAGGGGTGAGGGCGGGGTAGTCAAAATCGATACTCCTACGTCTCACGCCGTCCCTTCCCCGCGCTCTACTATTTACCACGCCTCGATCCTAACTACCCCTAACAGTACCGTACCATTTGGGACCTTAATGACCGCAGTATAAAATCGCACTTTCATTGTAAATAAAATCTAGATAGCGCTTTTCGTCGTAGCCATGAGTTGTCATCGCTATGATGTTTTCCCATGTTTGTCAATCGATATCTAAGCTGCTCGATACTTTGGAGGACATCTTAAACATTTCATCTCAAATATTGGAAAAAAGTATGATTTTTTTTTAATTCAATTTCTGGTGTCCATAAAACTGAAGGTTATGTTGTCTCGTCGTTAATATAAAAAGTGTGGATAGTGTCGGTTTAAGTGATTATGTAAATGGTGACGGGTGGTCCGGTGACGCGATGCGGAGTACGGTGTGTCGTGGGTCGCTACGGCGGCAGCAGCGGGCGCCGGGCAGGGCGGGCGGCACTCGCCGCCGCGCACTACTGGCGTACGGGCGTGCGGGCCGCCGCCCGCGCTTATAACCGCATGTGGCAAACTTTCCCGATTCTCCGCGGAAAATGTAAATCTGTTACCGAGCATCGATCGTTCCGTCGCCAGACGCACGCTCGCTCGAGCATGCCGATCACAGCTGGCGCCCGGACTCCGGACCGTGCTTGACAAAGACTAGCCCGATGGCGCCCGGTTCGAATCGCAACCGCGGCTATAAGTTTTGTTAGTGTTAATTGTTAAGTCTAGTCGTTGTAGTGGACCATATGCGTTGTGCCTTCTGTCGCTCGGTTCGTGGGAGAGCGGGAATTCAAGTTGTGAGAGACTGTTTGTTAAAATTTTATACTAACGCTACGATAGTTTTGTAGATTTCGATGTATGGATCAGTGTTGCCTTGCTACGTGTCTTTGCTTTCGCGGTAGTCGTATATAATAAAGTAACGGTGCTTAATAGATGTTTATTGTAAGAAAAGGAATCTGACAACATTGAGAAATTTTAGGAGATAATGCTGTTATACTCTGTTTGGTAAGATATTTTATTAAATAACATTACTAAATATAAAGTTTAGAAATTAATACGGCTATCAGAAGTAGAAGTGTTATTACTTGCTACTCAAAAGGCAATAACCTTGTAAGCATCTGGCTATTGCAAAGTCAATGTATCCAACTATGTGACATGTGGTTACCAGTCTCAGGACAATATCATTTTAATATCTCCGATTCAGACTACGACATGACATAAATATGTACTTTATTATTACTTAATGAAAATAGTTATTAATTAAACGGATGACAATTAACGAAAACATCAGCTTTATTAGAATTTAATTTTGACGTTTTGGGATAACACACGGATCTAAGGTATGAGTCGATTGAATGTATAAAGTTAGAGTATTACATCGGCATCTGTAGGGTTTATAGCTTAGGGCGGATATCCCTTAACCCCCGTTAAGTCTATGATCCTCTATTTTAGTTGAATTGCCAATATAGTTACAATATTCAATACTTGTTTGTGTTTCAGGGGATATATGTAAATAATGTCTTAGGTATTCGTTTTATTATCTATATTTAGAAATATTTTTGCAATTAATTATATATAGCAAATTGGTTTCATATTCTAATCTATGTTTTCGTTTTTGGAGATGTACGTCATGAATCTTATCGTCATTATCACTTACAATTTCTCAGAAATATTACTCAATCTTGTTACTAATGAATTTACTCAAAATTATTCAATAACATTGTGAATTTATCGCATTTTAAAATCCATCACAGTATTTAATAGTAATACTCAAAAATTATTTAACATTTGGCAGAAATTGCAATTCCCCGTCTGAGTAACATTGTTTAACGTGTCCCCTATTTACATTTGTTACCCGACGGAATCGGGTCGTAGGTTCAAGTTATGCATGTTGTATGATATCGATGTATTTAAAACAAGGTCGAGTATTAATGTAGTAATAACAATATTCGTTCACTTCCCCGAGTATGTATGGACTATTAAGTTGTGCATGTGTGCGTAATTCACGTTATAAGGTAGGGAGAACGTTCGGTTGTGTTCGACTGTTTGTGAATCATGAATTCGATTGTTTTATTGGAGAGCTCGCTGGCTCGGTGCTTTCGATCAATGTCCGTTGATTACTGAAACTGAGAAGTGAACTCGAATAACTGACTGCCTTCCTCTTTGTGTGCGTTATTGCGGCTAACACATTTATTTCACGTTTTGTTAGCTCTTGGAAGTTGCAACGTTACCAATTTGTTTATGTGTTTTGTGTTTGATGTTTATCTTGTGATTCGTTTCGCTAATTGCTATGTAAAGTATGTATGTTTTAAGCAAATGTTGACCCGATGATTCAGTTTCGTGAGGTTTTAGTATCCGGATAAACTATTTTGGAATCTCTTTGTGATTTTTTTTATTTATCTTATAAGAAACGGGTACTATCTGGTAGGTAGGAGGTCTTCGAGCATTTTTTATCTATCATTATACACTTGACAGACTGATTAGCGTGCCGTCTGATATATGGAAACGCTTAAAATAATTTATTATCATTTGTGAAAAGACCAATTTACGGTTTTGTACGGAAATACTCATCTCTTATAATTTTATTACCCTGGCAATCGAATTATGAGTGCTTTGTTTTAATTATTACATGTTTATAGTACATCGTCCCAGTTTCCGCGCCACCTGCAGTTCTTAAGGAATTAGCTTAGAAGACAATTGCTTACATAATATAGGCAGGCTAATCGTGTAACCTCAACATGCGCGAAGCTTATTAAAACTTGTGTCCGTCGTACAATAGGCGGATATG
Source organism: Calpodes ethlius (assembly GCA_018251375.1). Taxonomy (NCBI): domain Eukaryota; kingdom Metazoa; phylum Arthropoda; class Insecta; order Lepidoptera; family Hesperiidae; genus Calpodes; species Calpodes ethlius. The sequence goes on along the minus strand of DWPA01003761.1, from coordinate 1,237 downwards.
GGGCAGCCGAGCTATATGTTTGCTATTTTAATATATCACAACTATTATGTTCTAACAATACAAATGCGTAGTCTTCATACAATAGGTATATAGTTTATAAAGAAAGATACAATAGGAAGAAAGTGTTACAGGAAGAATATTAATGAGATGGATAATAATAATTTCTCGTAACCTCGTGTGGTAGTGGTTACTTTACCAGACTGCTGTTCAAAGGGTTCGATTCTTAGCGAGGTAAAATTTTGAATGATAAGTTTATATTTGTTTTATGTGTTGTGTGGGTGTTACTGTCTTTGTATGTTGTCTATGGCAGCCACGACACAGTGAATTCTAGTGAAGTACTATGAGTGTGTAGCGTTATTTATTCATTCTCTTTTGGGAGGGCAGCGTATCGATGATTTTCATGGGGTGATTTCCGTCAGCTGGTTCAACAGTTCCTTTGTTATTTGCTTTAATAAAAAATCGATTTCTTTAAATTCATTTAGAATTATTTCCAGTCAGGATAAATTCCTATTTCACTTCTGTTCTATCTTAATTCTGTATTTTCGTGGACGTGGTCGTGTGCACTAGATAATTATACAAGTTTTTACGCACCCTCGTTTTATGTGTCATCTAACACATTTTTTGCATAAGTACGTACTGTACTTATGTTCTTTATCTTTTTACATTTTGTCCCAGAAGGAAAAAGATATTTGGTTATTGTGAAGATAGGGAAGTATGTAGGTTAGTATTGAACGGAGTTGGAACGCGGTCGGATATTGCATGCATCTTACTTCCTCATCTGAGATAATGTGTTTTTTCAGTAATACCCAGGTTTTTTTATTTACTTTTATTTTCTACGTAACTGAAGCTGTTGAATACACATATAAAATTATTGTGTTATATAAATGTCCAGGGTCCCGCCTGGACTTCGCAAGTACAGACTTCGACTATATCACTCGGTTATAAGGTAGCACGTGTATGTACTTTTTCAAACGGAGTTTGGAGAAGAGAGAAACATCCTTATATAATGCGAACGAAAAAAAAAAATGTTTTTACATATAATAAAACGTAAGTGATCGATATTTGTACTAGTTGGGTTATTTATGAACAAAATTGATTCCATAAAAGGATTGTATAGTGTTTTATAATTTGTTTTCGATTTGTCTGTTTGTCTGTGCGTTTGTTGCAGCTTATCTCAGAAAATGTTTAACAGATGTGAATGTGATTGTCACTAGTATATTGAAATTGGTTAACATAA
>DWPA01003760.1:0-13669 GCA_018251375.1 Calpodes ethlius | reverse complement strand
AGGATACATGCAATAGAACAACTTTCTAAATATTGTTGTCGCTAGTAAATCAAAATACAAAAAGCACAGATTAGTAATTTGTTGTAATTTTTTTTAAATAAACACTACAACACTCATACCCTCGCAGGAGGATTCCCTGTGTCGCTGGTGGCATGGACAACACAAATAACACGTCACCAACACCCATAACCCGAGAACAAATATTTATCTGTCACATAAATATCAGCCCCGGCCGGGAATCGAACCCAGGACGCCCCGCTTTGCAGGCAGGGTCACTACCAACTAGGCTACAGGGCCGTCAAAGAAAGAAAATCTATGACGTCATGAAGAGCCGTGTAGTCTAGTAAAATGCAAGTAATGCGTGAAAATTGGCACTTCCCTGGACTAAACAGTTTCGTTGACTCAAATCGTCGAACACACACTTGACTTTAGTTATTGCGTCGTTAAACTTGTATGTTTGTATACCTAACCTTACAGTTTCGTAACGTTAAATTTGGATAGTCATAGCTTATTCGTCAAGTTACTAATCTTCATTAAATAGTATTGCATCAAGACAGTCCTCGGGTTTTTTTTTTAATTCGAATGTACCTATTCTAGTTCCAATTGAATATAAACATTATTGAGCTATGGTTCATGGCAACTCATTACCCTCGAGTTTCTCAAACACGCGACTTCCTAAGCTGATATCGAAACCTCTCAAGTTAATGTCCTTAGGATCTTCGCAACCCTTTCTTCTTGACGAAGGTGATCTAGTCCCCCTTCTTCGTAAAAATAGTCTCGTTTGGGTGTCTCCAGACATGCCTCTGCGATATAGTAAACAACTACAATCAATTCGGGAAAACAACCTATAATTGTCCATTGCTAATCTCAGGCCCTCTGCCATAATGTGGGGAATTGAGGCCATAGTCTACCAAGACTCCCCTCCCCGCCGCGGAGCAGTTAAGACGTTTTCTGTTTGTGTCTCCGGAAAAAAATCCTAACAAGTGTTTAAAAGACTTATTTATGTGAAAAATTGTATATACCTAAAGTTTAAAAGTCCATTCTTCATTTAGTACTAACGTTACAACTTAAACTTTCGTAGTGAGACAATAAAAACAATATCAAAATTTTAATTGTGTAAGTGACAGTTTAAAGTGTACACACGTAATCAGTGGTAAAGTGTTGATGACTCATAAACATGTTGCCAAGCGTCGCCAACCTTGAACTATAAAACGATACCAGGAGATAGTTATTAGAATTTTCGAAAATCTCGCATAAGTTCGCGTGGTGTAATGTATCACACGGACACTTATTGTTGTTGCCGGCAAATGCCCTGAGTTCGAATCCCTACGACCTTATTATTTTTTTTTTTTTTTTGTTTGTTCCTTTTTTGTCTCTTAACTCCTAAAGACTTTTATATTTTTAACAAGTAAGTATTCAAAATTAAAAAAGTTTTTTTTCTTTATTTTTATTTTATATTTTTTTTTTATTATTATTATTATTTTTTTTTTTTTCTGGTCTTGCTTTCTCTTGTTATTTATTTTGAAATTGAGAATTGAAAATTTCGAACTGTCTAAGTGTCAGTGACGGTGTTAACTATATGTGTATGGTTTCAAACTCCCGATTATCAAGATGTCTATACAATTAAAATGCGCGGGATGTCGGAACTTACTGCCTAAATTAGAATTTCTGCAATGCTCATCATGCAAAGCAAAATATGATTTTGAATGCGCCAATATTACTTCCAAAACTTTTAATCTCATGGAGCGAAAAGACGTCTGGAAATGCCCTGAATGTACAAGCAAGAGACCAAAAAAAGGAAATATAAATACTCCAGTCCGCAGTACTGCCGCTTCCCTAGATGGCATGGAACCCATTGAGCCCATCGTAGTTCTAGAAGGAAATGACAATCAGATAAAAGATAGCCAGAATGTCACGTGTCGAGCAAAACCCAAACGTACACAGCTGGCTAGTAATAAAAATAGCGCTAAGGAAAATCAGCAAGACGAGTCAGGTGCGGGAAACACTCTTAATACATCACTTGACGACTTAAAATTATACATGCGAGAATTACTAAATTCGCAAACGGAAGCTCTTAGAGAGGCTATAAATAACCTAACACAGACCATCACAGCGCAAAACACGCGCATAGAACAATTAGAAGACAGAGTCACCTTTCTGGAAAGCAAACTAGAGGAAGCTCAACTACCTGTATCTAATATTGAGGGCATTGTTGCGCAACTACAACTCGATATTCAAGAGAGAGATCAAGCGTTATTGGCTAACGACATTGAAATAGCTGGGTGCCCTGAAGCAGCAAGTGAGAATTGTACTCACATAGCACTTTCCGTGGCAAATAAAATTGGACTGGAACTCGATGCAAGAGATATTGTGAGCGCAGAAAGAGTGGGCCCAGTGAAATTAGTTACTGAAGGTGGCCTGCTGGCGCGTGCAAGGCCTATAGCCGTACGCTTGGCGCGCCGCGTTACGAAGGATGCGATGTTGCAAGCGGCGCGCACACGACGTCAACTAAACACCTCAGGTCTTAACTTACCAGAACCCATAAGGCCAATATATATTAATGAACGACTCACCAAACACAACCGGTTTCTGTTCATCAAAGCTCGTACACTCGCACGCGACTTGAAGTACAAATATGTCTGGACGCGCGACGGGAAAGTCTTTACACGGCAAGAAGAAGGTAAACCACGTCACCGCCTGCGTACTAATGATGACCTGTTAAGGGTTTTTGGAAAAAGTGATGTTTGATCTCATTTCTATTAGTAATATTTATTTAATGTTTAACGAAATTCTATTATTTGTTACTTCTGTTATAAAAAATCTGTTTATTAATTGGACGCTTGCATTCCATACTAAAAACACAGTAAAACATGTATTTACACTCATTTCCATACACTCACACGTACAAATAAATATATCTACAATTAATTTAATGAATTCGGATTATCTTATACATAATGGCTAACACCAAGCATAAAGGTTTGAGATTGGGATTGCTCAATGCAAGATCGCTGAATACTGGGGAAGACGAACTTTTTGTCACCATAGATATCCATAAACCTGATATCCTTGCCATCAATGAAACTTGGCTAAGGCAGGGCGAGGATGCCCTCGCACCTGCCCTACCCAATTACAAATTCCTACATAGGCCAAGACAAGGCAGAATAGGGGGTGGAGTTGGATTTTACGTTAGAGAGGGTATCATAACTAAAGTAAAAAGACACCCGAATACATCGTTAGAACAAATGTGGCTCGAAGTCAGTTTACCGGGGTCTACTTTGGCTCTAGGCACTGCGTATAGGCCAGAAAGTATAAGTCTAATGGAAGCACTGGATGCCCTCAGTGACTCAATTAATTTAATGAATCATTGTGAATATGTGTGTATTCTAGGTGATCTCAATATAGACATGATTAACAAAGTAGCCGTAAGGTCTAAAGAGATTCTTCAATTTTGCCACCAACACCACCTCGAACAACTTATAAAAAAACCAACCCGAATTACAGACAATTCCCAAACCATTTTAGATTTAGTTATGACGAATATGTATAGTAGATGTAGAAATATAAATATTTTTCATAATCCTAGTTTAAGTGACCATGGCCTAGTTATAGTCGACTTTGATATTAAAAAACCTAAATTTAAAAGACATTACAAAATTCTTAGATCGTTAAATAAAATAAATTTAGAGCAATTTGATCAAGACCTTAAACTTATTCCCTGGGAATCCGCTTTCGCTTTAGATACATTAGATGAAATGATTAACATCTTTAATTCCTATATACTTAATTTATTTGACATACATGCCCCTATTCATAAGTTACGTATTAAAGACAAACCAAAACCATGGATCACTGACACGATTAAATTCATGATGACTTTAAGAGACGATGCACTCGACAAAGCTCACAAAACAAAAAATGAAAAATCAAAAGATTACTACAGAAGCTTCAAAAATTTTGTGACGGGATCAATAGAAAGGGAACGCAAATGCTATTTCAATTATTCAATCAATAAAAATCTTAATAAAACCGCTTTATTGTGGAGAAATATAAAAATTTCCACGCAGATTTGCGCATCTAAAACAAATACCATTCCTGACCATCTGAATGATCCTGATGTTATAAACAAACACTTTTTGAATTTACCGTCACTGAGCACTTTTAATACAGACAAACATGCTGGGACCCTTACTCACTCTCAGCAATATGGTAAATTTGAGTTAAAAGTTACTACAGAATCTGAAGTGAGGAAAATTATTAATGATATTAAAACAAAGGCATCAGGATTGGATAACATTAATATTGATATGATAAAATTGACATTAGACATTACTCTCCCAATAATAACAAAAATAATAAACAAGTCAATTATTACAAGCACATTTCCCTCTACATGGAAAAAAGCATTGGTTAAGCCCATTCCCAAAAAAAACTGTGTGACTGATTTAAAAGACTTACGCCCTATTTCTGTCTTACCTGTCTTGTCGAAAATACTGGAAAAGGTAGTGCTCGATCAAGTTCAAGTGTTCTTAGATAATAAAAACATTATTCCTAAATATCAGTCTGGCTTCCGCAGAGGTCATGGAACTGAAACAGCGCTTCTACACGTCAGTGACGATCTTACGGAGGCTTCTGATAGGGGTATGAGTAGTATAATGGTTCTGCTCGACTATTCACGAGCATTTGACTGTCTTGACCCGGAATTACTTATACAAAAGTTAGAACATTATGGTTTCTCGGAGAGTTCGTGTAAGTGGTTTCGAGAATTTCTAACCGATAGACAACAAATGGTCGTTACAGAAGACAGGTATGGGAATAAACAATTTTCCTCCCTCGCGTCGCTTCTAAGAGGCACTCCCCAAGGTTCTCTTTTAAGCCCAATACTCTTCACAATTTTCACTGCTGACCTACCTGGACACATAAAATTTTGTAAGTACCACTTATATGCGGACGATACACAACTATATTATTCTTTTAATAGCAAAGATATACATGATGCGGTACAAAAAATCAATAGTGATCTTAATAATATATATCTTTGGTCTCAGAAAAATTGTTTGATATTGAATCCGTTAAAATCTCAATACATAGTTTTAGGAACTAAAAAGCAAATAATAAACGTCGTGGATGATCAATCTAAAATCATGATCAACAATGTTGCTCTTAAACAGACACACAGTGCTCGAAATCTCGGTTTGATTTTGGACGGTGAACAAAAGTTTGTAGAGCATATCAACAGTAAAATTAAGAGCGCCTTCTACAAACTGAAGTCTCTGTATAAAATTAGATCCTACTTGAAGGAAGAGCTCAGATTCCGGTTATGTGATTTTTTAGTACTGTCACAGTTTAATTACTGCAGTACAGTATATGGTCCGAGACTTAATGCCTCTACAGAGAGAGCAATACAGAGAGTGCAAATCGCCTGCGTACGATTTTCTTTCAATGTACCCAAAAGGGAACATATTACTCCATACTTAAATCGCAAGGGTATTCTCAACATGCGTGCTAGGAGAGAGCTGCACTACGCGTGTACGGTACAAAGAATCATATGGAATAAAAAACCAGAATATTTTTTTGAAAAACTGACATGGGTGAGAGATATCACAAATCGCAGCCGGCGATCTAATAGACATAATTGCCTTGTCATACCCTGACATCAATCCAAACGATATCGAGGAAGTTTTAAATTCGCTGCAGCTAGTATATGGAACGACCTGCCCCCTCCTTTAAGAAACAAAATTAGTACACAAGGATTTAAAGCTAAATACAAATTGGCTCTATTAAAACGACAACTTGCTGCAGAGAATTTGAAACCCACTGACAGCAAATCCCTTAACAGGAAACATTTTTTTAAAACAAAATCATACATACACACACACGCACACACACACCTAACAAGCAAGCATAATATGTATGCAGGTCTGCAAGAACCAATTTCTAGTTATTATTTCATAAGTGTTTTTCATTGTATAATTCTAAAAATTAATTAATACTTAACAATTTAGAGGATTTGGTTAGACACGGTTTTCTTTTTTTTTGTTTTGTTTTGTTTTCTATTCTGCGGCTAGAGAGGGGAGCATCCTCATTATTATTTCCCGCCCGCCATCTTAGGGATAGGTAGTGGCTGAAAAACAGCGCTACGCAAGACCAAGGTCTTGAGTCAGCAAAAGCTGAGCCACTCCCTTTGCCCGCACAACAAATCACTCGTACGCATAGCAAAAAGATTAAGATATTTTTTTTCCTTTGTTTTGTTTGTTTTTTTTTTAGTAATTAATTTTACATAGGTAATGTACTTATTTAGTTTTTGTAGAGTATTTTGCTATTATTTTGTTTTTATGTGAATTTACCATTGTCTGTTTGTGTTTTGTGGCAATAAACCATTATTATTATTACATATTGTTTCTGTTTCTTATCTGTCTATTTAGCTATTTCCTTGAATCAATAAATTATTTTAATATTATAAAAAAATACTACCTTATCCAGAATAACTATTTTAACAAATTGATTTATTCAAATCATACATTAAAACGCACGATTAGTTTAGCATTTGAACTGTTAAATCCTGATAAATGGTGGTAATCCCCTAAGGGATTCTTAGATCCTTTAATTTGTGATTTTCATGCCCCTCCACGCTGACCACAGCATGATGAATAGGGGTCGATTTTGATACCCTTGTTTTGTAAACATTAATTATCTGTAATACCCAGTTGAGCAAGAAACGTTCGAACGGACTCACGAAAAAGGGGCAACTAGTACAAATTAGTGCAATTTGTTTGTAAGGGAAATATAGGGTAATGTAGCCTTAACTGTTGTTCGTATTTCAAATATATATATTTTTTTATAAGCGAAACAAATGAAGTTTAGCTCTAATGTTTTATGCCAATCATAGCTATTATTATTATTATACAATAATAAAATGCAAAATTGTGTTTGTTTGTCTGCCCTTCTTTCAGGACGCAAAGAAACGTCGTTATGGTGTGGTTTTGGTTTGGAGACATTCATAGTTGGGAGGACTAAGAGTGCTACAAGCTACTTTTCTCAGTGAAAAACACCTCATTACGATGCATATTTTAGTCAAATTAAAGAAAGTGTTTAACAAACTGAATTATACATCGTAATCTATCTTCCAAGAGAAATGAGATGTTTTCTGACGATGGGGAGTATCCTGTGGTACTCTTTATCTTCTCGACTATCTCCACACTATAAGGTCGATCCATTGCACCATGAAAGAAGGTCAAACAAACAAACAATGAAACAAAAACACTTTCGCATTTATAATAGTAAAGATTACGTTGTTAAATCTATCATTAAACGCGAAAATAAATTAGTCAGGTCGAATTATTTTTTTTACCCCACTGATCCCTCGCCGTCATCTTTAGAATGCAAAAATTGTAGGAAAACAAAACGAAAAACATTTTAAACTAGTTGCATTGATATAAAGGAATATGCAGGCAGCATATGAAACCAATCAGAATAAACTTTTATTTGATTATATTCGAGCGTATTAAAATCTTTGTGAAGTAAATTGACGGGTTTTTTCACAAAGCTATGGTTTTCCGTTTTTATGACATTACTTTTGTTTTTGTAAAGTTTGTATGGGCTCAGGCGAGCGGCGCGGTCGAAATTGTAATGAGAAACATTTGTTCAGCATTCCTTTACATTTAAAATAGAATTAATCTTTTTTCAATTTCGAATTTTACTATATTTTTATACGTTTATTGCATAAACAAACGGAATGAAATGTTTGTTTCGTATTCGTTTAAATTTAAAAGTTAATTCTTTTTTCAATTCTAATTTTACTAAAACGTTAATTAACCGCAAAAATAAACGGAAAATATAATGTAATGTTGTCGAATGTGATTAGAAAAATATTTTGTCTCTTTGGATAGAGGAATAAACGGTTTATTTATCCATACGATAAACAAACACTTTTGCCCTATATCGTTTGTGGCATGGAGAGCTTTTATACATTAGTGACGGATGAAAAAGGTTCCTTTTCATTGGACGACACGACAACGACATCTTGTAGTAATAATAATAATATTGTAATTCGACGCTTTCTTTATAGGTTTCTTTTGAGGGAAATAGGTTTATCTATCACCTATAGATAATAAAATTTAAACAACCAAGTTTTGTTGAAGGAAAACTTCGTGAGGAAACTTGTGCTTCTGAGAGTTCTCCGTAATGTTCTCAAAGGTGTGTGAAGTCAGCCAATTCACACTTGGCCAGTGTGTTGACCTACTACTGAACTAGGGCCTGTACCCCTCACATTGGGAAAGGAGACCAGCAGTCAAACAACTATAGGTAACAGCGATGATGAATGAAATATATTTGTTTTAAAATTGTTGTATAATGAATTAAAACGAGACTTCATTTTCCCTTTAAATATTGTATTTCCTCGTGAATTCTATAAGGACATGAAATAAAAGTGTTTAATAAATAATATTGTACAAGTTTCTGCTCAGCTGAATGCGGAAATTTCAGGAATATCACCATTTTTCGTTAATAATTTAAAAAGATACGCCCCAGATCAGGTGGATTGTTACTTCCGCGATCCAAATTTAAAATTTTATCGTACATTGATCCATTTACGTGCTCAGAAATAATTTCATCAAGTCTCTGCACACCTGCGTTAACGCTATTGTTAACTGCAATGCCCGACTGCGCCTTTATTAACGGGTCAATGCAGTTCTATACAAATTTTACTTCCCGTTAATTTATATGATTAACGCGTAAATTAGCGCGCTAAACTGTTGACTATATTTCCGTGGTATTAGTATAACGCGTTAGCACGCTTATGTCAGAGACTTTAAAATATATTTGCATCCCTACATAAGTAACGTAATTATAATAAAATAATTATGTATTTTTTTTCTGGTTAAAGGTTAACCCCAGATTTTAATACGACTTTTAACAACAAATATGGAGAATAATTTCCAAGGAAAATTTAACTATACATTTTGAATATTTTGTATAATTTGGCTGCTCAATTATAACAATTAATAATACGAATGACAAAAAAAATTGCCATCTACCTATGGAAAACTGGTTATTAAGACATAAATAAAATATTTGAACGATTAAATACATTATAAACGTCTTAGCGAATAAAATGTGGTAAAATAAATGGCATTTGTTGAAGCAAACACCGCGACTTCGACTCGGGGCAATATCTTCGCGGAATGAGAGTGAATCGTAAGTGATACAGCCGGCCATGGCTGACCAAAGACTGCTGGTTACAGAGGTGACAGAGTAACGTGGGTAGAGTAACACTGGACATGTATACAAATATAATAGACTTTATTCTACATACAGTCGTACAGCAATGGATCTTCAATAGGCTTATAGATAGATAGATTGTGCATACTAAATTATATATTTGTAATAAAAGGTCTCATAAATAATACGTTAAATACACACTGTACACATTCTCGCTACAGTAGCAATCTCTCCTAGATAACTGTGAGTGTGAAGGAAAATCTATATCATAAAACTAAGGTAGTGAGCTACTGTGAATAACTAAAGATAAGATACATATGAAAGAGAGAAAGAGAGGGAATGAGAGAGATAATATTATAAATTTACTATATACAAAGTACTAGTTGGTACTGGATGTTGGGTAAAATTATGCATGGAGTTGTTGTTTTCTAAACTTTATGTCTTAGAATTATCTACTTTTCAGAACCAGGTCAGGAAATAAAACAATTTTGTTTATAATAACTTTAAATGTATTCATGATTTATTAAACAGAAAAATATTTATTTTTTACAATACCAAGCACAACCAACATTTTTATCCTTGTCGTTGACAAAAATAACTAACTGCCAATATAACAATTATTCACAAATTCTATAGATCTATGTTCAACGAAGTAAAACAGTTAAAGCATAATTTATCTAACAAATAAATAGAAAAACAAAATAAAAGCTGACTTGTTATATCGTATATCATTATATTATATTCTATCCTATTATATCATATACATTATATTATAATAAATATCACAACTCACCACAAAAAAGATTTCAATCAAATTCCGTAACCAAAGCGGCTTTCGTGTACCTTACATAATCTTTGTCTCAGGAGCGGTATTGATAAATTGAGCAATCGAGTCGGATAAAGACGACTAGGGCTCTGTTCGCGACATAATAGTTTCATGGTCTCTAGACGAGAAATTCAATATAGCGATGTAGCTTTATATCTGAAAATTGCTGCCAGTACCCGAGAATAGAAAATAAATTAATTGGACTCGATGCTGGATACTTTTCATTATTATTTAGTTGAAATTGTATAAAAGATTTTGTTTTCTGCATTGGAGTATATCAGGTTTTATATAAATAAAATATGTATTGTTTATTACAGGCTATTCTAATAGAAGTCCGAGTTAACCACCGTATTCACAAACAATGCTATGAGAAGATAGATTGTTTGTATTAACTTATTTGTAATTGCTAGTAAGTCGTAACTCAGTTATAGGTTTTTATTATAATCCCTGAGGACGGCGGTGAATACTATAGTATATATATACAGATAAATATACTCTAGGGTTTAACGTATTTCATTTCCATATCCACGCCACCCAAAGATAATTATACTGCAAAGTTTAAGCTATAAGTATTAACTATTATTTATTTATTTAATTAGTAATCAATAATAATAAGTAATTCTTACGGCGAATTGATAAGACTAGTTTCAAGACAAGGTCTAATTAAGTGTATTACGTCTCTAAGACGCTCAATTAATTTTGAATCCACTCTCATAGACTCACGTCTTTGTTCGCGATACATTTCTGATCAATTACGCAATCGCGAGATTCTGGTTCTTGCTAGTGGCACAAACGGCCCCGCTTATTTATGGGTATGGGCACAAAAATCAGTGCTTGAAATTGTACCGCATACAGAGTTTATTACTTCCGTATCGATAAATATAAAGTAAGCAGTGCCATTCCCAGCTCCGAGATCCTTAATGCCCCTTAATGCTTCTCCGTGTCAGTTGGCACGTCTCAACGTTATGGAGCCTACTGCTGGATACATTTCAAGTGTTTCGCTCGTACTTTCACAATCAGCTATCGCGTTTTCCAATTTCACGCGCCATTTGCCGCGATCTTTAAGTTCGTGCTGGGATGCCTTATTGCTATTGTGTTATTTACTAGGCAATCGGGTAGAGAATTTCGATTTATCTTGGGTAGTAATTAAGTGCAATTATAGTTGTATTAATTTAAATAAATTATAACGATTCGACGGTTAGATATCACTGTATCACCTATTTATGCCGTGTAACAATTCGTCGTTAAAGTGTTAATTGCGATTTTAAAAAATAAATAGATAGGAAAAGAAAATGATAGAAAAGGAAAATGGCAAAATGTCATAATATAGGATCTGTCCGAAAACCATTCAAATTCATTTAATTGTTAAATCATCCCAAGGAATTTAAAATAACTATTATTTTCACATTTATAATATTAAAGGGAACGTTTTCATTCCCCACTTCAACAAAATAGATTCACGATAATGCATAACTCGTTTACAAAACCCAACAATAACATCTATAATTTCGTTCTAAAATATTAGTTTTCGCAACCAAATGGATTGGACCTAAAAACACACGCAATGTTGTCTTAAGCATAATTTTATTCATACTTTAACCCGCCAGGGTTTTAAAACAACCTAAAAATGTAAACGCCAGAATGCTCTAACAAAACCGCGTCATTTTTATAGATTCTGTCGTTGTTGCGGCGCATAAGACTATATTTACTTGTAATTTTACTGCAGATGACAGTAAAAATGGCGACTGTTGTTCTATAAAAATGGCGGTAGCATGCACCACTAATATATAATAAGAAGATATGCTACAAAATTACGCTACGAAGTTATGCTACTTTATACTATGTGAAGTCTTCTCTCCGTAGCGAAGGCTATTACATCATAATAAAAATACATCATTATCATCACAACTCATAACAACCCCACTTCAGTGCTCCGGCCTCCTCTCATAGTGTGATGGGTGAAAGGCGTAGTCCACCACGCTGGCCAATTGATTGGCAGACTTTACCAGCTTTGTGAACATTATGGAAAACTCTCAGGTGTGCAGGTATTCTTACGATGTTTTCCTTCACCGAAGCAAGTGATAAAAAAATTGTAATATGCACATACCTATTTGAAAATTAGAGGTGCGTGATAATAATACAACTAGTTAATATTGATCAGTTCTTAAGCGTTTTCATTTCCTTATCGGTTTTTAAACTTGACTATAATGAAAAAATATTTTTTCGAATGGACAGTTACTATTGGCCCTTTATAGTTTCACGCGAACAGAGACCGGGTAGTTTTGTAATTACTATGTTAAATTTTGTATGAGTTCTTTTACCCTTTTTTGCTGATAAGAACCCAGATTTAGATCATGCCAGGTAATTTAGCTTTATATCATACATATCTTTACCAAGCTCTACGCTGTAGTGATGCTACGTAGTCACGCTACGAAATCGTAAGGCAGATGTTCTTCGCACGAATAGCTAGCTACCTATAAGTGTTGAATCTACGTAGTAACGCGTCTACGTAGAAGTGCTACGGTTATGTTCTACGGAATTGCTACGCAGTCAAGCTACTCGACACTTATATATGTAATACATATTCATACTCTGCACGACAGGATTTATCTTTATATTTATAGCACGTAGACTTCGTTCACATGCCATAAGACGACAGTAGAACTGTTTAGTCACGTTACGCGATCATAGTACCTGCTGCGCAATCGTTCTTACTTCTAACAATTAACACTTTTATTTTGTGGTTATACATCTACATATAGAATATCATGTATATGACACAATTTTAAATTCTATATATTTTTTTTTCATCCACCCTTATAATAAAACTGTCAGAATTTTCATTTAAACTAACGTTCATCGTTTACTTTACATTTTTTAAATTATTCATCTATTACTCTTAAATCTTAACTTCACAAAATTTATCATCAACTGTAATAATTAAGAATATTAATGCCTTATCTTAACCCCTTTGAAAAAAAATCTAAATAAATCATCTTCTGTGCTCTTTTGTGTCATTTTAAGTTTGCTTCTGGAGCCCCTATTTCGGTCAGGTTTCTCATTTATATTCATTTCTAAGTGATTATTACATAACCTAACCTTAAAATAGCTCTCGCGAACCACCACAACCACTAATTGCCGCGTCTGGCTTCAATTAACTTTGCATTTGCATGAGTTGGCATGATTTGCAATTTCACACGCACCGGTACTCCTAATCTTCCAAACGTAATTAAATCTCATGTGTGCCCTATAAAGTTATGTAAAATCAAGCTTACGATTAATATTTCCACGAGTAATTGTAAATAAACCGTAGAAATTATTAAAAAAAATGTGCTTGTGTGTCATCACAAGCAACACACATTGCTCGAAAAGCTTTGACTTCAGGCCCTACTATACTACTATATTCGTATATTTGTATTTTCCGTTGAATTCAGAAGGCTCAGGGCTGGTATAAATGGCACCAATTCAAAGGCGGATAGATAGAGAGATTTAAAAATATATTATTGTTTCACATAAGTAAAAAACAAAACGATCGATTGGTCTCTCCCATTATCTTGATAATATCATCAAGACCGATTCAGAAGGTTCAATACCGATCTGAAAGGCACAAATTGACCTACGTCC
>DWPA01003759.1:0-13671 GCA_018251375.1 Calpodes ethlius | reverse complement strand
AACTTTGCTAAAGATCATCACATGATTAAATGTATCGTTTACGATTCTATAAAGGACATACAGACAAACATTCATTTGTATATATTAGACAAGAAGAAGAAGAAAGAATAAGATAAAATGAATTTAAGTGAATTAGTTATACCTTGAAATCACTTAGCCCTCATATATGTGATGAAATCAACTGTCCGTCGCGAGACGTCAGGAGTTTAGTAAATGATTGGATCATTAACTTGGAGAGTGAGCCCGGCGGGTAAATGGCATAGGAAAGCATTAGCGGGCTTCCAACGTCTAGACCAAAACTAGTTCAAGGCAAGATATATTAAAAGCTGTAAATAATCGTGATTCCCATTACTGACATACTTCATATGAAACACCATAGTGCTTAATACCATAGCATACACAGGTACATGTTTTAAATAAAATATATTACGATTTTTCTCTTGCATGGTATTTTTTGTATTTGTAATGGCTTCACGATACGGAACATTCTTGCAAGTGAACCAGTAATAGTAGATCATCTTACAACTATAGAACTCTACATTGTGCGTGGTCCGCCATGCATTTGATTTGATGGTTTACCTAGAACTTACTATGTAGCGATTAGGAGGTATATTGTCTCGTAATTTTTTAATTTAATTGTATATTCTACGGCATGTAAATAATAAACAGTTTATCTATCTGTCAATAAACAACAAAACAATAAAAATATATAATTATTATTATTATAAAGGGAACGGTCACTTAAGTGTCAATAATATTATATAATGTTACAGCACTTATAACAGATAAGTGACTACAGTATCTTCTACAGCCCTATTCAAATTTTGTCACAAATGGGCAGAGGATTGTGACATTGCAAGATCAATTGCTATCCGTATCCCATAAAAAAGAAAAGAACGATTTTGTAAGTCAAAGCAAATTGCAAAACAGACTTAAATAGACTCAACTGTTGGGATTAAAATGAATGGTACAGAGCTTAACAATCTCGAAAGCCTTAACATGATGCATCTCATGCTGTTGTCTCAATCAATTGGTCAGATAAGATTCGTCACTAACAGGACAACTAACAATAGGTCACTAATAGACCATTTGAACTATAAGTAGTTTAATTTATACTTGAGCTCCGTTACAACGTGACTGCAGCTTGACTCGACTTTAAAATTAAATGGCCTTACTGGAAACTCTGTTTGCTCCAGAAGACACATCTAAAAACTAGTAATTACTACTAGTTATACTTTAAATTACGTTCATTTCCCTTCAGCAACAAAATAAGTTTCCCGAAGCCAAACCATATGTTTGTGAAAATAATGACAGCAAATAACGGAAGACACAGCGAATTATGTAAGAGCCACTGTGCGCTAATTGCACGGCTCGAGGCGTTTGGAATCACTTCTGAACTAGAAAACCTTAACCTAGTAATCATTAATCTTCATAAATATTAGTCACATGTCCGAACAGGTAGCGAGGGACTGAGTAGGATATAGTATTTAATATACTGGTAGGTAGCCCAGTTCAGTGACACTTACGGAACTTTACATGTGAAGGGTTTTTGATAATTAACCATTTGATAATTGTACCAATTATAAAAATACTTCCATTATCGTTATTAAGAGGTCCTATTTCATAGGTTAAGGTTAGCGTCTACAGTGCCACCGTCTCTTGCCGCCGATACAATTCTGTAACAAATCTTGAATAGGACGGTAGCCGAGATCAATTGGTAAGTCCTGTAAGTATTAGATGTTAATAAGAATATCAGTTATCATTTGATATTAAGAGCACTATGGAAGTTAGGAAGAAGGTTAGGTAAAGTTTATCTTGATAGTATACATAAATAGTCCAGTAAAAAATCGTTACCATTTGTTTTACTAAAAATTACTCTCAGATACGTTGCTCCACCTAAGTACAGATATAAACTCTTGTTCAGTTACATTAGTAACTGGAAACTAAATATCCTTCCAATCGAAACACCGTTGCTTATATACAATTGTTATACGGCAGAAATAGGTGTGGCATTGGTGCAACCCTGGCCGAACACTAAATGTGTTCTACTAATCATTGCCGTCTTGCCATTGGAATGGATCTTCATAAGTTAAACACAAACCATAACCTGAGACGTCTGTCTAAAATATCTATTACATAAATGTCCGTCCCGAACGATAACTGAAGCCGGAACCATCTTTTAGGAGCAAGACAAACACAGATAACTATTACTACCACAGAGAGTATAATTAGTTATAGGTTAGGTTAGGTTAGGCTGCCGAGTTACACAAGTGTACCCCTCACTGTAATGGCGCCATATTAAATCAATAGACATCTACGTATAATTATTTTTATTGGTAGTGCACGTTTACTTTTGGATATTTGCAATAATAATTACAGGTATGATATTTTTTTTAACTAAATATCGACAATATCAAATAGAATATAGTATGAAGTTGATAGACGGTATATTAAAATAATTACGTTTAAATTTATACCAATGTAGAAGGGCGTAAGAATAGTTATACTAAATTGGCTTAAGTGGACGTTAACCCAAATTTAATGAGCTTATCATTAGGCATTCCAAGATTCCATCTCCTAACTTTGAGCTCAATTATCAGACCAGCTTAACCTATACACACCTGTCAAATTTCATTAAGACACTACAACTAGAGATGAGTAAAATTAACGTTGAAAGATCAACAGACGTATACGAGTCTAACTAATAAATACGTGTTCAAAAGTCAATTTTTTCTGTCTCAGATTCAATAATATGGCAACTACCATGTAGCTAACATATGTGTGTAAAATGTAAAGTACCGTATTATTTCTACTTAAATCAGAAACAATGGTTTTCTATTATAGGAAGTTTCCTTGTTATTAATTCTTCAGCGAATTTCCATTGTGAACTCCGTACGGCTGTGTTCGCCCTAAAACTGCATTTACACCACAAATTGCCCCTTCTTTACTGAAAGCGTAATAGTCGCCGGCTCTGTCAAGGTAGTAAAATTTAAATGAAACTTGGTCTCTGATGGCCTTTGTTTGCGAAGCCAAAATATAGAATGTGCGTATCCTATAGTCTATTCTATCAACGCAAAGAAACAGTTATTCTTCAAATTCTTATACCGCTATGGAAGTAAATAATATTTAGGATAAGTTTTATACACAGTGTTTATAATGTTAGTATTTGATTATTAAACATAAAAAGGTGCGCACGTTTTAATAATAATGACAGGTAAAATATAAAGATCTAAATATTCATACCCATATTACTTATGAAAATAATGATTTATTATTAGATTGATTATTTTAAAGAATCAAACTACCTTGATAAAACGATTATTAAGATGAGATTAATATTGGAAGTACAGCAACGTATATCAACATCGAAAGATAAAAGGAAGAGTAGTTCTTATTCAGCTTGTAATACAGACCACAAACATAGAAACTTTAACTTTTTACAAACTAAGAAACTTTGCAAGTGAAATAAAAGCTTTTAATAAATGTCATTCACTTTACTCTACTGACATAAAATTAAGAAATGTGTAGAAAAGTACATATTTTGTTAATTTTTAATATAATAAACGTTTGAATATTCGAAACAATGTACCTAACTAAAGACTTACCGCAAGATAAACCAGAAAGATCAAGTTTTGTGTGGCATAAATCATAATTCGTCCATCAAAGATAGCATACGTATCTCACGCTTCAGAATCCGATGTTCTGAGAAATGATCAGGCTGTTAAACGAACGCTAGGTGTCTGTGAGGTCCGGACCACCACTGCGCAGGTTTGTCAATGTCATTACACCTTGTAGCATCGTCAATTTGTCACTGTGATAATGTTTTAGACCACGTTTCCGTGTGCCCACGATCTTTGATGGATTGACAGACGCGAGAGTAAAGTCCCATCAGTCTGTGCTAAGTAGGTCCTGCCTGTCATGATAAATACAAAGTTACTAGATGATTGATTTGATTTTAAAGTTTGAATAAGCATTAGATAGCACTTACATGCCAATGATTGTACTGAGAATAATGTTTAAGTTCACAAACTGATCGTTTAAAATTCAATGTTTCTAAATTATTATGAAAGATTAAAGAAATACCTACTTATGTACGGACTTCGAATCGATATCAATTTCTCCTTACAATCAGTGTCCTCAACTCTCTCTTCAACTTGACCTCACCTCAAGTCACCAATTCCAGCACTTCTGATTTTTAGGTAAAGACTTGAGGTAGGCTTAAATTCGATATGGTATTAATTCGTTTTGATAAGGAAGGGTTAGTGGCTAACTAAATTATTGGAAGATTTTTTTATGACACCCGAGGGCTTGCGATATATCTTATCCACTGCATTGAAGTGTTAAAGATTTTTTTTGCCACAATCTTCGGTACATCAGTCCAACTGTGACCTAATTCAATCGATCACTTAGTAGCATCGACTCAAACTGCTAAGCTATGAGCGCTTCAATGGTACGTTTCTGGATAAACGACTTCCATGAAATTAAATCTATGATGTTTATTAAGTTTCTAAATGAACAAATAGATTATACGTATACATTGTTGGCTATTGAGTACAAATTATTTTACGCTGTTATATCTAGATTAATAGTTCAGTTAATGGGATCTCATGGACTAAACCATCAATTCATTCTATAAGGAAAAATTCGCACACAGACCTTTCCATAATAAGCAAGCCAAGATAAAGTTGATTCTCATACAGAATTCTCGAAGGTTATCATCGCGTCTCGGAGCTAATCATGTGAACTAGAAGTGAAATCGAACACAACACAATGCGGCGTATTTTTGCAACGTTGTGTGAGCTTTCACCGTGATCTGTGATCTTCATATAGTCTGTAGCATTTGACGATGTTCTACTGAAAATATCACTTTAGTTCTACTGAATGTGCGCAATGCAATCTTGTGCAATGTTACCTACATACAAAGAATTAAATATCCAGACGATTTATGCGATCTTCTGAATCCAGCGAATACCCGCTGTCTTCTTCAGGTCGTCAGTCCAGAATATATACATTTTTAGCACGGGTTTATTGGGTACACTCAGAATATTATAATTATAAGAGTTTCTTAGGAAGAAAACGTTGTCGCGCGGAACGACGGAAAATTCTACCACAGACTACCTTTTCATTTGTGTCTGGCGCGCGGTTGTCGGTGAGAGCGGGCTGGGGTTGCCGTGCTACACATTTCTGTATACCTAAATCAAAAACAATTTACTAACTAGGTAGGTATAGAACCTAACCGCCATAAACGAATGTCGTGTTATGTCAATTGTTTCATCAGTATTATTTTCGGTTACCAGGTGCGCATAGAGATGCGGGAGCGCGGGTGGGCGCGCTCGAGCGGCGCGGGCTAGCATGGCCTCGCTGCTGCTGCTGCTGGCCACCGCCGCGGCCGCCGCGACTCTCGGCGACATCGCGCGACGCGACACCGGAGATGTCTTCACACTCATCGGTATCTACTACCACATTTTAACATTCCAGTCAAAATTGAACCCTTAATTTGTTGTCTTGGGTTGCCATATTTTGTTATGACGAAAACATTTTTTTATTAAAATCGCGATGTTTGGAATTTATAGGTGAAACAAATACGACTAAATTCTTCCATAACGCTTTCTATTAGCAGTTCCGAAAATATTTCCTTTCATATAGTAAAAAAAATCTGTGAGTGATTCATTATTAAGACCGAGGTGACTCCCCGCATTAGTAGACGTCACTCATTATTTGGAAGCAGTTCAATATGATCTTCATTAGTCGGTCTGAGACCAGGACATTTTAATGTCCGTCAGGGCGTCGGAGAAAGGCTGAATAACTAACTCCCGACCTCGGCCGCTGTTGCTAACCCACTTATTTTGCTAACTTACTGCCAGTTATCATTTTGGCTTCATCGTTTGTGATTTAATGAAACATTTTTATTTTATCAGGAGATCAATGCGGAGCCCCGCAGTGTGCGGAACACGGCGCGGGGTGGAGCGCCGCGGGACCGCAGCCCGACGGATGCACTTGCTCCTGTCCGCAGCGCGCGCCGCTGTTCAGGGAAGACCGAGAACTATGCGTTGACGACTTGCCAGGTAACTTGATGCTATGCAAAATTGCAATTACTACATTTATTAATAATGTGATTGATTGTACATCATAGTAAGGATGTTCAAAGAAAAGAATTTGTACAACAAGTAATACAATAGGTTGTTTAGTAGTTATGATTAGAAATAAAATTTAGCAGCGAAAAGTAACGAAGTACCTACCAAAGTGATTAAAAAAAGAAAATTTAGAGTAACAAATTATTTTAAGATGAATAAATGTTTATAACATTGTAGCAGAAAATAATTATAAGTGTTGGAATCCTGAATCAATACTTATTTTACTTGCGTATAACAAATTCTTTAATATCACTTGTTTGAACAAAAAAAATGTAAGGAAAATAGTACATTCGAATATTTCATTATGTTCTTAAAGATGTGTTAAGTATGCCAATACAAATATGACCAGGGCATTGCGTACAATGACCTCAGCTCTCTCAGCACTGGGGCACCGGAGTCCAGCTGTGGAACAGCTACAGGTTGTGATGGTGAATGCGATCCCCAGATAAAGTTTAGCAATATCATCGCCTCATGCATAGTAAAAAGTTAACCATGATACATACATTTCTCGAATACTGTTACTTTTAGCACGTTCCTGTGATACGATTTTGTTATGGGTACAATTAAATTAACGCGGTGTTGGAAATAGTTTAAATATTTTTCATTAGTCGTGTAGTACCATATTACTCGAAGTTTCGATTTCTTTACAACAAGCAGCTTATTAATGAATAGACGTTAATGAACGTTCTATAGGTATATTTACTTTAATATGTAGTTATAAACTTATTGTAACTAAATATTTAACGTCATAGAACTTAATTTATTATCTATATGTTACATACCTATTTCTTTAGTCTGAATATACCGGGATTGGTATTTAAATAAACTGATCGCAAATTACTTAAAATCACATCAATTACCGCATTTACAGGTAATGTAGAGATGTGTTAGTTTCAATATAAAACCGTTAACAAAATCTGTTTAAGTCTACTGAATTCTCCAAAGCCTAATGTATTGTACAAATCACTGACAGTATTCCTAATTCCGTTACAAATGTGACATTTTTGAATCCCCAAAAGTGTTGAATCTTAAATATTATTTAGTAGCGTTTCAAAGTTACAAATATTTGAATATTGGTATTTTACAGTTGGGATTTAATTTACAGAGTGCTCGCTGGCGACTTTCGGCACGGGGGCCGGGGTGCAAAGGATACCCTTTGTTTATCTACCGCTCAAGGGGCAGATTATACATCCATCGAGGGAAATTACCTTCCAAAGTAAGCGAATTAATAGCTAAAAGAACTTACTTTAAGTATCTAATACTAGAAATTATAATCATATAAAACTGGCTTTTGGAAAGTTCTGGATAAGTTCTCCTTCGGAACAGATGTTTATTTATTTATGGTCGTAAGTATTTAATAGTCTATTTATTTATAATCTCTGAAAAATTTGTAGGTAAAGTAATAACAAACATTATGACTTTTTGGTTATTGCTACGACTAGTTTTGGTTGTTGCTAGACTAGAGGGCAAAAAATAGAGATTAAGTTGCAAATACATCACATACTGGGAGAAAAATAAGTCTTGTTTTCGATGTTCTGTCTAATATTTAGTGGACAGACCGTGGGATGATACAGGCGCAGAATGTCCTTATTGTAGAATTCGCAATATGTTTATCCAGCGGGAGCAAAACGTCCACAAAATTTTTAATATACCTATTACTATAAATGAGACTTTCTAATTCTATCCCAGTTTTTAAAAAGGAATTCAGAAAAGACTCCTACTACACTTTGACTGTTAAGACGCAGGGAAAAGAAGTATGATGTTTCAAGATAAATCAATATCTTTACAGATGTCAAGACCCCCATTTGTGCAGTATCAGGCGCCCAATTTCTCACAAGAAAAGGTTTCTACGACCTTCGAAACACACTTGACGCAGATGTGCCATTCAGCCTTTTTCGCGATGAAGGCAGAACGTTCCTCCAGGTAAAGTTATGCTAAATTGCATGTTACCTAACTTTGTCATTTAGGTATTTAAAAAATAGTATTATGTTAACAATGTATCTAAGTTTCCGTCAACTCGAATAGTTATAAAATCTAAAATCTAAAACTTCTTTGGGAAATAATCAATTAAACATTGATTCATGAACGAGTCTGCTATAAACTAGACATGATCCTAAGAACTATATTCAAAATTGGCAGTTAAATGTACAAAATGATGTCTTTAATTTAGTTGTCGTCTTAAAAGGCTAACCTAACCAACCTGTTACTTTCAACAAAACTTTTTCTGGGAAAATTTATTACATATGGTGCAAAATAAACTACCTATATATCGAGATAATATATCAACTTATTCATTTTGGTCATACATACAATTGCTATCACAGCAAAAACGTATTACTTGCGTATATAACTTAGGCAGTGATTAAATTTTCAAAAACTAGCGTTTCGTATACTAAACGTTACAGAAATAATGCAGATATTTACTGGGGCTATAAAACGTTTTAAAGTAGAAATCTGATCGCAATTCAATTTGTCAAAGGGTATCAATTAATGTTCTATTTACTTTAAAAAATACAATTGTAAAAAACCTTATGTATAAGTGCTTTCCCCACTTCTTCATATGAAATTAACCTATACCAAATTAGAGACTCCTAAGAGTGTCCGTTATTCTTAAAAAGGTTTGCAATTAATTTCAATTTAATATGTACAAATATATTTAATTTCAGTGGAGTGGTGAAGACGCTGTTCGAACCCGAATGTCGGGGCGTGTTATGGTAGTGAGATTACTATGTCGAGATGTCGCAGCCACGCCGTCGTCTCCAATGGACTTGCGGGGAGTCTTTACACCCTGCGTGGCTTTTAGAGTCCAAGGATCTCCACCTCGACATAGTAATAGTAAGTCTAGAATAAATTGCTCTCTTGTTTTGTGACTAGAAGGTGCCTCTTTGTTTGAGTTAAATTTTGTAAGCTGAAATAGGAAGAGTTCTCTTATAGGATAATGTTGAATTTTGACAGACTATTTGAGTCCTGATTACAATTCGTCTATTAATTTATATAATTATTTTATACTTCAAAATTATATTTACAATTAGTCAATAAACACAATGAGCTTGTTGATATACAAGTAAGTGATATTCTAACTAACTACCGCAGCCCATGGACATTAGTAACAACATACGTAGTTACATCACAAGTATCACCAACAACTTGTTCAAATGTATTTAAATTAATATTATCATGCAATCTATCGGTATTGATACTTTAATGGGTACCTTCTTGATTTCCAGATGTGACAGAAGTCCAATTCACACCAGATGCTCAGACATCAGAAGGTGCCAATAAATCAGGATTAACAATTACAGAATACATTGCAATAGGCATCAGCTCTTTACTTTTGGGCTTGGTGTATGTCGCATCCGTCTTTCTCTTCTTGCATATCCGTAAACGTCGAAAGATAGCCTCGGAGACAGAAACATTTAGAAGAATAAAGAAAATGAAAAAGAAAGATGGCACAACAATTACAGATCGCGACATTATACGGATAAACAACGAACGCGTTCAAGCTTTACCCTCAATCGGTCAAGACGATGGAGTTATAAAGAAGAATCCGCTGTTATCTGTAGGACGATCATTTCACGACAATAAAGCTGGATTCCCAAGTGATTCCGGTAGCAATCTATCAGACTCGGAAGACTTTGCCGAGAGTAGCGCGCGCAGTGATGAAGATTACTTTAATGTGGGTAGATTAATTATTTATATTTATTTAATTTAATACCAAAATCAAACTTTATATAATATTAAATTTGCAGACTCAAACGACATCAGTCATTGTGCATCAACGCAATGGGGATTTAAGACATCAAAGCGATGGCGTAGAAGTAAATCATCGGGATGAATCAAATATCGAACGTCTTCCTGATGAACACGTGTCGATTGTGGAAACAATAGACGATCGGGAAATTACCAGGCCAGTAGGCACTACCAGGCGAAAACTTTATTTTAATCCGGCATACTTCGAGCCTCATTTAATGGTGGTATGTATAATATTTTAGAACCATTTTATTTGTCTAAAATCAGATTGAAATACCAAATCAATTTTACAGGATCCCCCAGCCGCTGCTTTGGAATTCTTATCAAAAATACGAGAAGTTATAGCAATTGCAAAACACAAAATGGCATCAAAGCGGTTTCAACCTGTTTTGAATCAAATACCAGAAGAAGAAACATATCCTTCTAATGGGACTAGTCTAGACCTTTATCAAGGGTTTGGAAGTCAAAGAAGTGGAAGTGTAATAAGCCTAAAGAGAGAAAACAGTAGAAAACGAACAGTTAACTGCGTAGGTTGCCCTGGCTGCCAATCAGATAATAGCAACGATGCACAAAATATAATAAAATATAACATTCCTGCGTGTTCTAATTGTATAGGACATAGAGGCGATAAACAAAATAGTATCCGTGAATGGCTTGAAAAAATTCCTTTAGGGAAACAACAGTTATTTCATAATGATTTCCTTCTAAATGCAAATCAACAAAATTTAGCAAATTCTCTTTTATCTTTGCCAGAAAATCAAGTTAAAATCAGGAAACAAAACAGCTTTTCTGCTAATACAATGTATTTATCAGACAAATTGATCGCTTCTAAAAGATCATCATCACGATCAGTCAGATCTGAGCCGCCGCTGCGTAATTATAACATACCGTTACCAGATTTCGAAAATTCTAGCAATTATAATTGCTGTCAAACTGTAGCCCGTATTGATGATATAACACCTATTGGTTACAAAGAATACCGTTCTGGAAGTTTACGAAGCATTCACGACAACAAAGTAAAGAGAAAAAATAAAATCATATGTAATAAGAGCACTTTACCTGACATGGTAAATGATACTATGAGCCTTGATAACTTTACAAAATCTTATAATATTAGTAGCTCCGATGAAGAAAGATTTATGAGTAAAGAACCAAATATAAGGAATCCAAACTTTTCTATGAGACCTAATTCTGACAGCCCATCTGGCAATGAATATGAAACGGATAGTTTAGAAAGAACCTCCAACAAAAAGAGGATGTTAACACCAGTAGATTATCCTGATATACCATCGTCCCAAGCAAGTCCTAGTTTAAGTAATGCACTGCCGTTAGAGGAAGAGTTAACGATGAGGAATGCAATATATAAAACAAATTCTAGCAGTGACAGTAATACACCATCTCCACAGAGAGATATTTGTTTGGATCAAAATCACTATGAAACTATAGAGCTAAAGAAAACTGTTATTGATCAAGACATTACTTCAGAGAAGAAATTTACTTCAAATAATGAGTATAGCCTTGTAAGCGAAGTATACGTAAATAATAATTATAACTTTGGAAGCACTCCCACTTCTCCCAGCGGATCAGAGTGTTCAATGGGGAGTAGAAAACTTATTAGAAATAACAATGATCAGGAAGAAAAGCCGGGTTGTTTAACTATTGAAGTGAGAGATCCTCCAGAAAACTATATAAAAATACATGAATCCGACGGGTTTGAACCGGATACTTTAGATCGTAAACACCCAAAACACAAAGAAATCATAGAAATTATGCAGTTTAATCGAAATGAAATTTTGAAAAACATGAGTTTCAATAACAACAATAACCAACGCATTCAACTCAGAAGTAGCGGAACATTCAAGAAAAACGAGACTAAAGGTGATTGTGCAAAAAAATTCAACAGTCTTAGAAATGATCACTCAGAAAATAAAACCTTCCTGAATTATCCAAAATTAAAAATGAATACATTTAGCGATTCTAAACTACCTGATGACGATGTAGACGTTGGATTAGATAATGATGAAAACTGGACTTCTGAAGAAGGCCGAATTCTAACACTGGAAGTAAGGCATTCGAAAAGACAACGTCAGAGCACTCCACCGACTATTAAACAAATTAAAAGTTTGGCTCGCCCTGATATTCTTCCACCTTTGCCACCGACAACTGAATATCAAATATATGAAAAGCCTGTCAATCCGCCAAGAAGAGTAGAAAATGCTAGACTTGAGATTGATTCAAAAAACGTGACTGGCAGAAGCCTCAATCCTAATACTATCACGCAAATTTCGACTAATAATATTCCTGGAAATCCAAGTGAATCCCCCAGTGGATCTTCCTGCGGTCCAACGAGCGCTTCTGTCCTATCACAAGAATCTATTTATGAAGATATCGATGATATTAAGATCCTAAGAAAGTGCGAAAAAAACGGCGACTATTGCAGGAATTCTCTTAAAAATACTTCTGGAAACTCCAAAGAATCTTGTATAAATACCAATACATTTGTCAAAGGGCAAAAGAATGAGATTAAATTAAAAGTAAAACGTAGGAAAGTTTCTAGTATAGAAGACTCTGGATATCTTAGTAGTGATTCAACAAGCTCTAGGCAATTTCAGAAAAAAATGGTCGTAGCAAGGATAGTGAGTTGTAGCGAAAGCGACGATACAGAAAACGAGGCTCGAAGTGAATCCGGTGCCGAGAGTGTAGAGACACATTCGGTTTACTTTGGCAGCTTCCGAAAGTTACATCCAAACATAGAAAAGTGTACAGTTAGTAATACTAGTAGTCCAAGAGATAGTAAAAAGATTAGGAAGAAGATAATCAAAAGTAATGAAAACTTTTAGTGTCGTTATAAAGCTAACTATCTTTCTGTGCAATAATATAATTAGGATATATTTTTTTTATTTTTATATAATCAATACACACATATTTTAAAATAGATTAATAGGCGTGTAACGTACGAGTATATTACAATGAATGAGGGATTAATTTTATTTATTCATGTACATTATAGATATTTTACAATAAGGCCGGATGTGCAATGCAATAATAGGTTTAATAGAGATTTACATACATATGATCCTACTTATAATTTTTTATTTAAGGTTGTATTTATTTGTAGGCAAATTGTTATAGATTTTTTACACTAAAATTATAATAAGTGACAATATTTTTTTAATTTATTACAATACTGTATAAATGTTTACTGTAGTATAAATAGATAGATTAGATAGACATTTAGATAAAGATTTAGTACTAATAGTATAAATTTGTGAAAACAGATTATAGTATAAAATTCATTACTATATAATGGTAATGGAAGATATATAATTTATTTAAATAATGATGAATTGAAAGAGGAGTCAGGCGGCAATAAATAGCTTCCTAGTACCTGACAGTAATGCTCCAGAGAGGGTTCGTTGATAAATTCTAGCTTAGTTCACTATGGCCAGTTTAGTTAATGTTTTAGAATATACAGATTACATGATATTAAGCTCACAAAGAAAACAATCTACACCAGTCATACTCAATTTTATAATACTGCCCGGTATAAACAAAATCGATGGAGACATCATTTAGCAAAATATTATCAAAAACACATAACTAAACAAAAAAATATCAAAAGTTCGTATAAAATCATTGATTGCAATTTTAATCAAGTCATTAGCTTTTTTTTGAGTGATATATTTAAAAGCTCAGACATACTATAATTTGTTGATTAAAAAAATTTTTGAAGTTATGGAATAACAAATGAATATAAGAACTTATAAATAGGGGTCTCCCCATACAA
>DWPA01003758.1:0-13672 GCA_018251375.1 Calpodes ethlius | reverse complement strand
ACTTGTATCTATAGTCAAGTCAAAGTAATTACTTGAGTTTAAGTAATTACTTAATTAACTATTTCGGCAATCCGTTTCTTAGTTATTAGTGTTATAAAACAGCAATTTTTATCATTACATTGTTAGAACTTCCTTTTAAGAGCGTAAGATGGATAATTTATCGATTAATAAATTCATTGATTCGTTTAGCATAAAATACAAGTAATGAACGTTAAGAGTAGTTTATTGTAATTAAATTATAATCATATCCTAGAATTTTAATTGATAATTAAAAATAGAAATTTTATTGCTAATAAGAACAAGTCGAACAAAATTTTATTAATACATGTAATAGTAGAAACAAACGAGTATGACAGATAAAAACTTATTTTTCTGAATCATATCTTTAAAACTATTCTTAAGTGTAATAAAAATCACATAAAGTTTCAACGAGCATATACGTTTGTCGATTTGAGTGTTATAAAACCTGTAGATATTATAGTTGATGAAATTCTAATGAGGTAATGATATTATCGTGGACAAAGATTATTGGACGATTTCATTTACTAATAAAATTCGGTATCCGGTATCAGCAGTCATTGTTTAAACTACTAGGCTATAAAAACTAAGACATTAAGAAAAACTCGTTCAATATAAATAAGGAAGGTATATAGCTGATTTTATTATCACACTGAAAACTTTT
Source organism: Calpodes ethlius (assembly GCA_018251375.1). NCBI lineage: Eukaryota > Metazoa > Arthropoda > Insecta > Lepidoptera > Hesperiidae > Calpodes > Calpodes ethlius. The sequence continues at coordinate 12,990 of DWPA01003758.1, read as the reverse complement.
TATAACTTTTCTAACACTCTCTAATTAGGTTTATCTATGTTTATTTGTGTCAGTTGTAGAAAACAATTTTTATTTGTAAATAAATGCTCACACATTTAAAACTTTGCACACCCTGATTGATTTCACTCATGTCACATATGCACACACAAATAACACATCACAAACATCCATCGACAATAAAAATTTACATGTCACAAAAATGTGACATGATCAGCAGTCGATCATGATTAATTAGGGTCTGCATCAACAGGTAAATACCATTTAGTACTAAATAGATTAATCTGAATTTTTGTAGTATATGTGCTAAGTCTGGTTAGAAACGGATTTAAGTTCGGTTCCCACGATCACCGCGCTGCGTGGTCAGCCTACTGCAGTGAGTGACACCCGGGACGCTCGTAGTCGGATAGTCCGCGCCGCGGGGGTGCGCACTCACATTTTTATCATTCTCGCACTCGATTCTACCTGCGTTTAGAACGTGCTCAGTGGTCTGGTTTCATACGGGCTAGGGTTCGATTCTGGGGAAAAAAATTTAGAGTATGTATGTATGTATGTTTAAAGATAGAAAGGGAGAAACTGCTATAACTTTTCTTGATGTATGCTTTTGTTGTTACTTTGTCGAGATAAATATATATATTCCCATATCAAAGTACAGTTTTATATTACAGTAAAGTGGAAGTTAAGCATCGGACGTATAAATGGAGGTGCCGAAACTTTAATGGGTACTATTTGCTACTTAAGCATATACCTAAAGGTACATTAATTTATATATTCAGTATAATTATGTATTTTTTTTGTTAATTGTACTAGATCATTAGTAAAAGAATATTATATGTCATTGAAATAATGACAAACTTATAATTCAGTTCAACTTTGGGTATATTTATAGTTTTATATAATCGTTAAAATACCTTAATATAAAGTGACGTAGGTAAAGCTATCCGGTAAGGCTGCGCCTGCGCAACGCTCTCGAGTCTCGTCTCTTTTATTGCATTTTCACAAACATCGACCTTTTTTTCATCCCACGGCCACAGAGCGGGCACGAGGAAAAAATTCCACTTTTGTCAACGCCTTGATTGATATGGTAACCTTCCCTTGTTTTAGCAATAACCCAAAGTCTTTAGTTTGTTTTTTCTACGTCCTCTCGTACATTTTTATTTGCCACGTCGAACAGGTTTGACATATCACTAAATTTTGTAAGAAAAATTACAATTCTCAGGATTTTTATACCGGTGGCCGGGATGCGGGAGGTGTTATAAATTTTCAGTGTTTTTTTTTCACTCGCTCATTGTTAGCAGTAGTTTTTGTATGTACTTTTGTAGTTTCCTACCTGTGCTAGGCGCCAGTGGCTGTGACATTTACGGCCAGGATATTGGGATTGTATTAATGTCGATATTAATAACGAGGAAACATGCCTAGTGGGAGGCCATAAATTCGTATGATGGAGTGTTAGGGCTGTGTTTTATTTTGTTGTCAAAATAGGGATGACATTTTTTGTTAGATGATCTTTAAATATTGATTAGTGTATCGAATGGGCGTGGGACGAAGAAAGCGGTAGCTTCGGTTAATAGAAAGGTTTAGAGTTAGTAGATAATGGGAGTGGTTAAGCGGTTGATACGTGAACGGTGATGGATTTCACGGCAAGCGCGGAGAATCGATTGTCGAGGCGTTCTATTGGGTGACGTTTGCGTTACATGCTTACCTTTAATAATTTTACGTCAGCTTGTGACATGTGAATACAGATTTTGTTACGATTTTTACTGGTTCACCATTTATTCAATTATTTTTGTTGTTCTATTAAAAAATCAAACATGTGATTGTTGTTAAAACTTTAGGCTTCGCCGCAATTATTGCAATCAATATTATTAATCAGGTATTAACATCTTAACTTATAACAATAATTAAAGAGGCAAATTGAAGCTTCTCTCGGAACTACAGCCGCTATTCCGCAAGTAGTAATAATCGGTTTGTTAATAGCTTAATAAACAGTAGTGTTGTGTTGCTGCAGTTGAAAATGAAAGATCTTCATGTAACACTAATCGCTTCGCACGCAGCGCTGTTATTTATCGGTAGCGGCAAGACTCGTCCCCTTTGATTTAGAGCCTCAAATTGCACGTCTCGGAATTGCAGAGAACTCGGGCCCATTTCATGTAGAGCAATCAACACGTGATTTATTTTTTGTTGTTAAATTCCAGTTTTTATTTTGTTATGAATCAAAACTGTTAATATCAAGGGTATTGTGTCAATTTAATAAGCGCTCACTCAAACTCGCGACTGAGAATTTCAGTCGTACCTAATTGCAATTCACCACATACATTCATGATAAAATAAATCATGAACAATTGTGGTCCGATATCGAATCAAGTATATTTTGTTCAGCAAGGTCTTGTAACTATTTGGGTAATATCTTCAATATTACTCTTGAGTACATAATGGAGAGCTTTCAGGAAAGTAGATTTCCTAGTTTAAACACCTTGAAATTCTACACAAAAGAAGCACAAAAATAGATATGGGAAACGAACAGGAACAAATTAAGATATCTCAATAGAAAGCTAACTTACAAATAATCAAACAGCGCCATCTCCAATAATATTGATCAGTGTAAGCATACGATACGTAAGTCGATCGTATCTTCAAGTTAGTATAAAGATAACTTACAAGGCTCTCATTTTTAACAGTTACACGGACCCGTACGTCAATGTTCTTTGGCAACACGTTTCAGAACATCGCATACCCTTTCTCGGCGTTGTAGATTCCAAGACAAGTAATTAAAAGCGTTAAGCAATCGTTTGAATGACATCAAAGACAGGCGAACTACCGTATTACGTTATAAGCTGGGCTAAGCTTCGGCCGGACTGACAGTCGGGTAAGTGCTCCTGCTACCGAACGTGACGCGCCATAACGTTAAAAGTCGATCTAATAAATAATGCGATGCACCCGAGTCTATGAACTTGCGCGGCAATTAACATAGCAGGAAGCGCGGGCTGTCATTAGGCCGTCAACGCCAACTGTTCTACCAAAAAGCATTACACGAATCACGGTATGCGCTCGCCGCCAATATAATTAGGACTCCAATGCTTTATAAATACAAATAAATAAAAGACGGTGCGAGGTGGCAGCCTGCAATTTAGTATTGCGTTGCGCAGTGCTCAAATTATCGGGTTCGGACGTGGTGTCTCACTGACTAATGACGCGACTCTCGACAATACCAACACTGTTATAAGCATATTTAATCAGTTCGCCTTTCAATATTTGATATCGACATATGCCGCGGGACCTTATTGCCTCCAGTGGTATGCGAACGATGCTCCTACACTGGTGACTTCGCCCTACATTAATTCTTGAATATTAATAACTAGATGTTCGTTTATAGTGAATTTTATTGATAATATATGTAGGTTTGATATTGATAAAAGTATTTATAGAATGTTAGTAGAGGATAAAAACATTGGTACTTGTTTACTCGGGTATGAGGTTTAGTCCATCTTCCTCATGAGAGCCCTTGGGTCAAAGCCTCGTTCATTTGGTTCTGTCAGTTGTGACTCAGGATGGATAGAGATCATAAGACATACCTATGATCTTAACAAATAATAAGAAATTTAACTGGTATATATATTATTTGGTTACTATACCGACATTTTAGTTTGTTTCATAGTTCGCTTACAACGTTACCAACACAAAAGAAATAATATCAATGTCCATCCAGTATTAAGCAAGTTTTACTGTAGCTCGTGTTTATAATCTGTATTGTGGTAGCGACCATGTCAGTGGTCCATGACCTAACGGTAAGAGAGAAGTAAATCCCGGTGGCGATACAAGATGGAGGCACCCACGCGCGCCGAGAACAAGCTAGCTTACTGCCTGCCTCACTTCCGTATAACTTCTAACAAATTCAGGTAAAATCAACTCTATATAGATTAGACGATACAAATTACGTTCAATTACCTACTAATTTTGTATTGCTTATTTTTGCTGTATCTAATACTAATTACGGCAATAATTAATATAATACTAATTACGGTATTAATTAAAATGTTTTGTCATGACTAATTGGAATTAACGTATTAATAGTTCTAAATATCGTTCATCTACTACAAAAAAGGGTTGTAAATTAAATAAATGTTATGTATTTTGTTTAAACTACTGATATATAAAACAACTAATATTTTGTAAACTTAATATTTGATTTACTGTTATGTAGGTATCTTAAATTAAATAAATCAAATTGAATTCTTATTAGACATTTCAAGTCCAATAGGAAAAACCCGTTATTGAAATCCAAAGCACTGAACCGTCGAACTTATATTTAAATATAAACAATAAACTTAATGAATGACTTGTTTTCAATTCATTATTCAATTCGCATACGAAGACGTTTTTACATCTCAACATTAAAACTTAACGATCTTATGACACATGCATAAAGATAAAAATACAATACGTTAATAAAATAAGCGCTTCTAGCTATAAATAAGTCGGTGTAAAACTTTTATAAGCGGTAAAGCCGATTTCATATGCACGGAACCGGTTTTTCGCCAAATATAAGGGTCGTTGCATACAATACATTTGTATGTATCGCGCGATCGCCGGAGATTGGACTCGTAATTGACGCAATTCGATACTATCCGCCGTGCAAGATCACACATCAGATGCGATAGCCGTACCGACTGCGACAATATTTCCTTGAAATGTTTAATGATCGATAAATTTGCACAATTACCATCTATTCCAGTAGTGGGTGCTTGTATTGACTGTAACATACTGTTAACACCTTCTTGCCTGCCTCCCCGCGTTTAATTTTAATAAATAAACGCTGACACATTCAAACTCTATTTGTTTTTTTGAAAACTTAGTGTCTTTCGTTAATGTCTTCTTTGATTCGGAATCAAACCTGAGAAACACTTGGCAAATAAGATCATCAATTACGCTACAGGCTCATTAAATATCAAAATATCACCTCAATACCCAAACCGTTCTAATAATCGCAAATAAGCTTAATATCTGCAGATGGCGAAGATATCTAGTGCATTACAGGTTTTGTGGGGAGATAAAAAGCTACATATGTATGGAGTGATCACACTGATCACATTGTTGGAGTGTGTTAAAGACCGGTCGGGCAGCGAGTAACGAGCGTTTCGTATACAATAGACCTTTTAGCGTCATGTGGACGTACGTCAATCGCGTATCGGACGGCAACGGACAGTGGACGGGAGTGAGCGCTCGCCTTTATTATACGAGTACGAGTACGACGTATGCCCGGTACGCCGCGGTACGCTCCCGGCGCAAAAAGTAACTATGCTATAATTATTATAATTTTCCTACTAGATACACGAGTGCTTGCACTTTACTCGTATTAGCGGATTAAAAAGATCGAGAATGTTTGGATTAAATATTAAAAATAAAATAGTGACGAGCAAATAATTGATTTGTGGTTTACAATGTTAATAAAATTATTTTATGTGATGTTGGTACCTTCTTAATTATAATAAACACATATTAGATAATTAAATGATATTTGATAGTAATCTGGCTATTTGTAACGTAAGTAATTTAATGGAGGGTAATAATTTGGATTTTTTAAATAAAATTTTAGTATCCTTTATCTCAGTATCAACACAATCGTATTTTAATTTAAACAATTTTACAATAAAATCATGCTTCGAACTTATTTATAAAATCAAGTGAGTACGGACTGCACAAAGTCCTAGATCTAGTTTTAACTGCCCATACAGTTATAATATTAATCACATACGCGAGTCGGACACAACTATGATAACAAAAACGGGGCGAGTCAGTTCGATTCGTATGAAAATAAAAGGTATACGGGGACTGACGTGCGTCCGGCGTCACTTAGCAGCGCTGGAGTGATGTGACAGGCCTTGCCGAACCGAAATCCTTTTTTACATTCAAAAATTAAAAACAAAACAAGAATCCCACTAAGTTTCTGAATCTGTTCCATTGTGTTCACGTTTTGGAAAAATTTAAATGACCGAACATTGGCCGCTTTTTTGAACCTCGGAATCTCGAATTCGGCGTTTAAATACATACGGTTTCGCGGGTTAGCGCCATGTTTTTTCCGTTTTCTGTGCATTCTGAAGCGTCGAATGCGATGCGGTAGATTTTGCGCGATTAAATCCCGGGGTGCGATAGAAATAAGTTGTTAGTGTAAACGATTTAGATCTCTTGTGAATGCCACGCCTGACACCGGCCGAGTAATTACATGCAGTAACTTAAATGTTTCTCTAGTAAATAAAAAAATACTTAGTTAACAATAATGTTTTGGTAAAGTAACGTTTATAATATAATTTACATTACGGTTGCTGAATAAAACGCTAAAGCAGCTTACATTCCGCTTTACAATTACAATCAGAGTTGAGTTTTGTTGGCGGTTTTTGCGTCGGCATCGTTCGATTGGCGATATTTAGAGTGGCAATATGAATGTATTTATTCAGGGCTCAGGCCGCTAACAATGCTACGCTTGTCGCAGCAGGGCTGGCTCAACAAGTGACGATATATCGGCTTTGTTGGATGTAATAACTGAACTTGCTGTGGACCTCATTCTGAGGAGAAAGGCAGCACAGCGTCGAAAACGAAATAGGTAACCGTTTCGCTTGAGAGCCTCAGTTACAACCATTTCTGTCTTGATATTGTTTCCCATTTGTCTTGTTTATAAATCCGTAAAAGGTCAAGGAATTCAATTTATCCATATATTTTAATTTAGTTATGGGCATGTAAAAAATAATAAACAAAATTAATTGTAAATTAAGAGTCATATTTTACGATAGAGCGCCACAATTTTTATACATTCCGATCAAAATAAAATATTGGGAATATATTATGAGGCAACCCTAAATAACCACGGCCATGTATCAGGGCTGACACCGAGACCGGTGGTCCGCGCGTCAACTCCGCGCGTGCGCTTGTGTTCAACCCTTCCATTTACATAGGCCTACTACTAGAATATAGAAATGTATTTAAACCTCGTTAACGTCAATTCTAATTGTGTAAATTAATATTTTGTAAATCTAGACGTTTTAACGACTTTAAATAAGCATTATTTAAGTATCAATACAGTTTGTCATTGCCTATCAATTTGACAATCTAAGAGTATTCTTAGACAAAACAAAATACAATATTCTATTTCCGTATCTTCGTTACGTTTTCAACGATCAAGAATAACGACAGAAAAATATAAATGATATTTTTGTACACGTACACCATATCATATACTGCACATTCCAGATGTTAGATAATTTTATTGGTAATATTACCGCGTTATTTGAAAACAATAGTTAGTAAGTCAGCTCATATCTCAGTAGAGCCCTCCGGCGGGTGTTCCTGTTTTGCTCATTTTGCACCCGTTTACCATTGTGAATACCGCTCTTACCATTGTTCAGGGCCCATATAAATTGGATCGCGACGTCCTACATCGGTGACAGGTATATTTGAGTGGTCGATTTCGGCCGATAATTAATCCGTATTGTTAACAGTGAGGCCACCCTTGTTCAGAGAGCTTCGGAGCTTTGTAGTCTTATTGGAGCTGATTCATTCTTCTCTCGATCGTTTAATGGGAAGGTTTTACTTTTAGTTCCAAAGCAAACCCTTTCTTTCGTTGGCAATACTTGTTTGGCTATTACTTTTCTATTGTGTTTGTCGAATAAAATTGTTTATTCGTAATAAATATCCACATTCGTTCTTCTGCTAAAAGGTATTTGTTTTTGTAAGTAAATACGTAAATAGTAAAAGAAACTTCTTCACGCATTTAATACGAATATATACCTATATTAATTAAAGAAATATTTTTGTTACTTGGAAGGAATCGCCTGTCACTATTATTAGCGTTTTTTTGCGACATATTACTTCATTCCTAACCGTGTAATGCGATCTTTATTTAAAGCCTCTACTGAATTATGCATGTAATATTTATTTCTTAAAATACCAAGCATAAAACAACAATGCATCTAGTTTTAAATATAGACCACAACCACGAGCATTAAATGAATGCAATATATTACACACATAAAACTTTATTAAAAGTGCAGCGACGCATGCGATCGCAAAAACGGCAACGCAAATTGGCTAACACTCCATCCCTTATCCTTAATTAGGGACAAAAAATGCTAGACTAAACGAACTTTAATAATTTTCCCATTAATCTAGAATCATTCAAGTCGCTGCGAGCAAAAACTACGAAGACGAGCGCAAGTTTGTGTAAGAAAATAGTTCTTAAGACACTGCGTTGAATGTCATTTCACGGTCGCTTAGGGCTCGTGGATAGAAGCAATTAATTCCGTAGCTAAATCATACGTAGCTACGGCGTGCCAGTTTTTACACGAGAATATTTAAATGCTTAAAATAATTGAAATCATTTACCTTCATGTAGCGTAAAATGGTTGTTTTACAGAAATGCTAAATCTTCCACTTTGCGCAGTAATCTAGTGATTAATTAAAACAAGGTAATTAAGATCTCCGTAAACATACATTAATAAACACCGTATTAGGTACGTTGTGTCAATTACATTTGATAGAAATGTTATAAAATGATACCGAGGTTTTGAATTGAATTAAAAATTAAATAGAAAGTAACCTAAATCACTTTCCCCTCGATAGTAAATATATTATAAGTTTGCGGCTGCAATGTTTAACTAGTTTGCGGCAAATGTTGGTTATAAAGCGAAATGGCATCCACCTACGGCAAGTCGGCAACCGGCGGGGAGCCGCAGCTGTCCGCGATATACGACGACTCATTCACATACAAGATCCCTCAGTATTAGTTGTACTATTTGATTAAAAGATAAAAATCTACTACATTGTCCTTTAGAATAATAAACAATTTTTAGTAAGTTCGTAAATTTTTCAATTGGTTTTTTACTGGCAATTAATTCAATTCAAATTGTAAATTTATTACAACATTTACAAAGTGTGTAACGAATCAAAAGATATACCTATTGGTTAATATTACAAAAATTAAAACAAATATTATTATTTACAATTATTTTATTATGTTACGAGCGGAATTAAACATAGAAATTATACTACGAGAATCTAATAAGGTAAGACAGCTTTATAACATTTGCGTCCAAATTAAATTTAAATCATACACAAAAAATTAGGATTTTTGAGTCGCATGGACGTACCTATCCAAAAAATTCTTTAGACAGAAAAATACCCATGCATATAAGATAATATTATTCAATACAAATTAATCAAAAGACATTTGACAGTTAGATAAGATTTAAATAATAGCATAATTATATTGAATTTAACACGACTTTGCTACACACATGGAGATACGCACAGAAGCCTCGACCACAGATTAAACTCGACGACGAAAGTTCTTATTAGATCCATCATAGAGTAATCAAAAGTCTTGAGGAATATTAAAATTATGTCAGACAGATGAAGAGCTGTCAGGCTGACGCGAGCGGCCATCGACTACCGACGCCGCGCACTTCACAAGTAGGTTACCAGAATATTTGACCCGAGATTAAAGATTATCTGGACTTGTAATCACGCATTTAAAAGTATATGATAATATTATAATAATTATTAATTTAAGATGAATAGTCTAATAATTTTTTATTTGAATTCCATTATATATAATTCAATTTAAAAAAGTACGCGATATATTTTGGTAACATCGTAGTTTAGTAATAGTTGTTTCGAGAGATTTAACTTCGAAGCATGTAGCTTTGCAATCGTCTAAGTTTTAATGTTATACTGATACAGTGTAATTAAATATTACAAACTTGAGTGAAATCAATCAATACTTTTCAAGCGTGTTTGATTATGCTTTCTGCATTCCAATTTTATTTATAATAAATTCTTAATTTGCGGAAAATAAACTAGTTTCCACGGTCTGTTTTGATTAAAACTAAATATTCTTAGTGATTTATTAATTTTTAAATAACTTATTGAGAAATTCAAACTAAGATAAGAATAATTCGCTTAGATTTAGAATAAAACGAAATTCTAGAGACATTGCTACATTCGAACAAGTCACGAGCATGTGAAAAAAAAAATATTTTTGAGTTACCTGTATGGATAATACTAAAAATATATTTTTTAAATAATAAGGAAAATTGTCTATCGTGTCTTTAACAGAGAAAAAAGCATTAGTCAGTGTGATGAATGTTTAGGCAATTCACTTTGTATTATTAACTGTAACATCATTAAACAGATGGCGCCACATATATTTGTTTGAATACAAGCAAAATATTGTTTCCGAAAATGAATTGATTTTCTAATTTTATTTTCATGAATCTTGATAGTTACAGAAAACAAACTCATCTCATGAATTTTTGTACCATATGATAATGTACACAAACCGTCTATTATAATAACTTTTACATACTCATATGACCTCAGCACACGTGCGACGACTGACGATAATTTTTCTTATCATGCAACATGAATAAACAGTAATCATTGAAAAGTACTCAATATAAAACAGTACATGGAAAAATCGAACTGCCTGTCATATTACAACATTTTTTCTTTTGTACGAAATATCGTGTGTAGTTTATAAACGTTGGAGAGCGTAGGTACCTACTGAATGGCAGTTCCGAGATGACATGACAGAGAGACAACGGCCGTCTCGTGGATTGACCGACGTTGGCGTGCAATGCCCCGTCTACTTGTCTATTTTTCATAACTAACGTGTGTTTAAACCAATGTTCAATAAAAAACGTAGATAATGTACCGATACCCAACCGTACCTACCTACCTCGGTAACAAATACTTCTTCCCAGAAAACATTATCTTAACTCACACGTAACGTATTATTTTCGCAATTAATTTGCGCGAGCGAGAGATCCGTGTAATCTCTTTGCACCCTTCATCGAGCCTTATCATTTCTCGTTAAAAAAATGATCCAATTAAGGGTCCTGTGGAGCTTCAATACGTTACCGAAAGCGAGTTAAAAATCTCGCGCACACCCATTGTAATAACGCATGCGCTCTCAATATTAAATTTTAACAAGGTATTAATTAAAAAAAGTAAAGCGAAATATCTTTAAATTTTCTCAGGGCGCTCACGGAGTCGGGTCGTTTTATTTTCGATTCATTTTATTCGGCGCTGGTCGAGCGGTGAGGCCCGCCCATCGGTGATTTAAAATTTTGATTTATCGACGGGCGTGGAGAGTCGGAGTGGCTAGCGCGTGCCCTCGCCCGCGGTAATTATAAATATGACGCGGTGCTAAACTGTGCGAACTGACCCTCCGACCCCGGAGTCGCGCCGCGCCGACGCGATCGTTGGAGCCCCTTGCGATCCGCTCCTCGCTGCGCCCGACGCCCGCCGTGCAAACGGTCATGTGCGCTAAGAGTAAAATCACACTTGCGAACAACTTCACTCCAAGTTACAGTCTGCCCAGAACAGAAATACTTTGCGTACTTGTGTCTTCGTCGTAATAGAACACTTACAAATTATCGACTAACGCAAACAAAGGATTTAAAGTATCGCGTTTAGTAATCCACGAGAAGATCAATTAATACGACAGTATTCACTTTGAAAATATTCACATATCCCTGATATGTTATTCGAGAACTATTTTTTAAGTTCTAAGGACATTGTACTACGCGGCCAATAGTATAGGGTTATTGGTTAATTTAAAACATGAATGTTTCCAATCGAACGCACTTCGGTTAGAAGTATAATCAAAAGTTATTGCAAGACTTACGTAAGTTTTTCACAAGTCAGTCATTATTTATAGGGGTGTAAATTTCCTATGATTCAAAATGACATGGAATTACATGAAATGAGACGATTATTCGTCAGTTAGAGGTCCATTACTTTAGGCTTCGTTTTTTCATTAGGTCATTATCTGTAAATCAGTAAAGGTACTGATTTCACGAAACTTTACCTAATTAGGATTTTATTTAATATGGTTAACCTGAAAGTGAGCAATCGCTTTTTGTAATGCAATGAAAACGTATCGATGATCTAAAAAGTTGTTTAAATGTTCCCATAACATTTGTGCAGTAACTTGGCTAAGTTTTGATGGTCTGGCACGTTTTATTCTAATAGGTATTATACATACGTCACACTTGGTATTGATTCGAATATTCAGTGTGTCTAGTAGGTAGTGTTAATCTCTATTAACTACGTTTATTCAACATTACTTCTACAGCGCAGAAAACAAAATAAATGTTTTCATAGGATCAAACTTTTAGTTCAATTATCTTTTTTAGTTTGTTACACCATGTGATACCATTGTTTTCATGTGATAGCATGCTTAACGTACATAAAGACACACATATGAACGATGAATTTACCTTGCCTCATACATACATTATAACGTGCACCTACGACTAGACTGTTTTTTTACAATTCAGACAATATCAATCAACGCATAATAATCGTATCGTGTAATTGCATAAAGTATTACACCACATTCAATAGTAACTGTATAGTAAATTCACTTATCAAGAATGTAGTATTTCCAGCCGTTGACATAAAGATATTATCTAGACAGCAAAAAGTACGTCGATTGATTTCGGTCACATGGCTCGTTTGCATATTTATTTATCCCTTTGGTGTAAAAACAGAGTAACAGGTTGTTGTTACTATTCAGCATTTAATAAAATAGCAATTCCGATACAAATGTGAAATCAGCAGGCTAGAAAGACATATAAAATGTGTGAAGGCAGCTGCTAGCTCGTATTTACGACTTCCCCGTACGCAGCTTTCCTTCGGGACCCGCGGCATTCATTCATTCCGCTCAACTTGCACTGTTTTTGTGCACCTGTTTTGTTTGATTAATTGCCTCGTCCAATCGCCCTGTCATATAATTGTATCATTATCCACACGTTCCGACAACAAAAAAGCTTTTGCTATTCATTCTCGCCATTTTAACCTTAAAACTTGAATTAAATGATCGATTGCAGTCATGTTAATCGTCTAAATAGATTAGCATGCATATAGTCAGTGCTTCTTATAGAATAGATACTCCTATTTCGTTTTTCAGTATTCTCGGTATTACGTTTTAGTAGATGC
>DWPA01003757.1:0-13675 GCA_018251375.1 Calpodes ethlius | reverse complement strand
ACATCATAGACTACATCGCCACTTACCATCAGGTGGGATAGTAGTCTAGCACTGACTTATTGTATTTAAAAAAAAAAGATGGCTTTAGGTTATTGAGCATTACGCTAAAGTTCTTGGTTAATCTTGAGTAATGATATTTGTTTGGTTGATTAATTACTTAATTATACGTAAGTATTATGTAGTACAAAGATATAGTTTTTGGTACACCTAAAATCTTGCAATATTATAAACGTACCTTTTATAGATTAAGATGAGGAAGGATTTTAATAATCTAACATATAATAAACAATACGCTGGTCAAATCGCGACGATCATGTAGTTTATTAATAAAAATGCTTGCATTTTATCAACTGACATTGAACTCCCCGTGTACTTCAACACAGATCTTAATAAATATCTGCATTTGTTTACTATTCAAATGCGCTCGGTAGCAAATCATTATGACAAACCACAGATATAAATTACTTAAACCAAGCGTAAGAACATATCCGTTCATTTGTCCGCTAATGAATCCGGTTCTAAATACCAATTATCAAATACGTCTAACCAATTTAATAGATAATTATTTTTCCCAGACGTTTATCGTCACTATTCCAGTATTACTATGCGGTAATAAATAATATGGGTGCGACAATGACGCCATTGTTTTTTATTTAAATTCATTTCGAGGTTATGGCTCTAAAATTAGCATTAATAATAGATTTTGATGATTATTTAGACAAAAAAGAAAAGATACAGATCTAAATTATAACATTTATTTATGCAAAGAGTTAAGGTTTTTATCTTTTTTAATATTATGACATATAAATTCTACTGAGACAACCAAGCATATGTCCTCCAAAATTACTTTCAAAATAATTTCAGGTCAACTTGTAAATAATATTTAGTAGGTATGTTAAGTTATTAGTTATAGATTTATATGTTGCATTATTATTATACTTTTTATGAAATTAAAATGTCGGACGTAATAGTTAAAACAATAAATGAAGTTAATTATTAATGATCATTACGGTAACAAGTGACATATACAATTATATTATCTGTACCTATATGTATATGTATGAGCGTGAAGTTCACTCAATTTAGATTTTTCCCCCATCATAAAATTAAAACGTAGTTAAAGAAGTTTTCACTTCAAATACATTTTCTGATAACGTAATCGAACGAGTTAATACATAATGCATTAATAGCGCAGCCAGGCGCACGTGTTGTAAATGAATTGAGTTTACAATGATTCCAATTTACAATGATCCAAGTTTACAATGAGCGCCGCCGTGCCAGGCCGCCCGACAAGGTGTCTTGTCACTCTAGCCGTCCTTGCCACAGACCAGATGTTATCGAACCAGTGCAAACACGGATTGATTTGGCGAGCTCATAACACACTCACGGTTACACACACAATTATAAAAGATGCATTGTGTATCACGATTGTGTGTGTATCCTAATAATAATACGATCCTAAAATGCGAGTTGTACTGTAAGTACTTCCTATTATTGAGTAATTTTCGTTAAATTGTTTAAAAATCGAGTTATATTTCAAAATATGGAACACAAATGCGTTCGTATTATGGTAATAACTCTTAATTCGTCGAATGTAATTAAATTACTTGTAATTGGTCAATTTCGTGAAATAAATCCCATATCTAGGAAATCTCCTTTTTGAAATTGTTCTCTATCTTTTTCTATTTCACACTCTTACCCTCACTTTCACTTATTTGAAGTCTAGTGATATTATCTGAGTTGGCGAAAACACGTTGCGGGGTTAAAATCCACGCATTATGAAAAACACAAATGAAAAAACCCAATACAATTAAAACACAAATAAATTTATTATGTTAAAAGTTGAATGGCGTTGAACAATGAGAGACAAAATCACAAACTTATCTTACCATTATCCAATGGAATTAGCAATCGGATTACATATTTCTTGGTTCTGATGTAAACTGAAGATAAAGTGATACAGAGATAGGCTAGTTTCTATAGCAAGGTATGCGTCTTATTAACGGCGATTACCGAATTAAGTAAATTATTATATTTACTTATTCACTTACTTATGTTGCCCGCGGTTTCACACGCCTGTGAGAATAGAACAGCACTAAAAAGGTTGTCAATTCCTTTCTATCATTCGTCGCTAGGCAACGCTTTATTGTGAGACACTTGCCTGAATTTAGTTAAAATATACATCGTAATGGATCTTCCCACAGAAATGAGATGTTTATTCGCAGTAAAAAGTCTATAGTACTCGTCGTCCTCCCAACTATCTCCAAACCAAAAATCATACCATAGCGATGCTCCGTTCCGAAATGAAAGAAGGACAAACACACAACCAAACACACTTTCGCACTTATAATATGAGCATGGATAATCTTTTAACTGTCCTGTATAGGTTTAATTTTATTGGGCTTACCGTGATCTATAATATTGACCCCAATTTTATGTCGACAGACCAAGTTGTCATAAGAAGCGAGAGGAAGTGGCTCCTTTGCTTGGTGGAAGGGTTTTGCGTATATGTTATAACATTATATTATTATTAAATCTTTAATATTAGTAATGATGTTACAAAAGTTAGGGATAGTGAAGGCGGTATAAAAAAATAAGTTAATAATTGAAAAAAACATTTATATTACAAAAAAATAATAACGGTGTTGTTTGCAAGTATAAGGTCTTACCAATCTTAAAGATGCATTGTCATCAGAACTAAAGCAGTGTGTCTAAGAAATAATTCTATTTCAGCTTGGAATATATGACTCAAACAAACATTCTTTAGTATGTGTTTACTAATAAACATTACAAGCTAAATTAGTTTTTAAAAAGAAGGTTTGGTAATGAAATCCGTCAAAGAATTATTTGAAACCCGCAACCAAACACAAAATATATTACAAGATGACTATCTGTAGCATTTTCGTAACACGTGAAACAAGGGTATTATTCAGTTTAGGGACAATAGGATTAGGCGCCAAATACAGTGGATCGCGGCATGGAAGCGCGTTAAGAGCTTAATGGTATTTTATGTGAGCTTTGAACAACGCAGTAACAAGATTAACGGCGCTTCTACGAGCCTCCTGTTCGCAAAGTGTCGTGTGTCACTTCTATCGAATTGAATGACATGTAATGTTATCTTTAAGATCACTAGGCTCCTTTTATAGCAGTTTGATTCTTTGTTAAATAAAAAGTAGGTAATATAAAAGTAAGTAAAATAAAAAGTAAATGTTTGTAATGTGTCGACTTTTTTATGTTAATACCGACGAACCACCATGTAGACGATCCACGTGATGGTGTTGACATAGATATAGATCATGTATGACATAGATATGGACATAGATCTACCACCATATCTGATCTACTATACACACATGTGATGGTAAGTAAACCATAAACACCAGCAATAGTAGAAACCAGCGATAAATTGTCAATAAATAAAGGAGAAAGGGATTGCGCATTAGCATTTATAAATTTGTTACTTTTTGTAAACTATTTCCAAATAAATAATATCAATAACAACTTTTAACTTAATTACATTAATGTTCCGTTATTTAAAAAAAAGTAAAAACAAATACATTCCAATTTTAAATAGAATTGAGTAGAACGTTCCATAAACGGTAAGATAATCATTTTCAAAAATTACGCAAGCCGTACCAAATGATGCGGTACACCTTGTTATGGTTTGCGGTGGTAGATTCAAGCGTCCGTGCTTTCTTCGAGAGCCACCAGATGTTAAATACTCTACTACGCTTTAATGTTTATTGCGATACGCTTTCAAAACTCACTATTCTATGTATTTGTAAACACAAAAAGAGAACTTTTGACCTATTAACAACATCTCATAATATCAATGGGTTGACTGGTAGAGAATGCCTATAGGCATTAACACCTAGTTCTAGGTTTTCAATAAAGGTTAATAAAATAAAACATGCTTTCAATGCGCTCAAACTCAACTTGAATCAAACTATATAATAATTATAAAAATTAAATATGATATTTATCATAGCATACAACCTATTTATCTGTTACAAAAATCCTGTCCAGCATGCGAGATCTTCACCGGAGGATATTTAAATATAAAGTTAAAAGATATAAACCCGAAATAAATTATCTGTAATAAAATTTGATACCTATATTATGCTACTTAACAGACATGGAGTTGAAAAGAAAAAATGTCTTACGTAACAATTCATATTAATATTATAAACGCGAAAGTGTGTTTGTTTGTCTGCTTGTTTGTCATTCTTTTAGATACGTAGTTTATGATATAAATGCCATTTTGTCAGGTCAAACGTCTGGAGTGGACATATGACGGCACATGCAATGCCAGGCTCGCGGAACGGGAGCAGGTTGCCGGAAGCCAGGGCTTTTTGTGGTTCCACGAAATGCGAGGCTTCACCGGCAGATGGAGAAATGCTCGACTACTTATGTTACAATTCATAAAAACTTGTCAAAATTCAACACTATTGTTACCATACAATACATAGGTCTTTTTACAGAAAGTACAAAAATTTCAAATTAGTAAAATTTCAAATCAATTCGTATCTTAAACTCTTAAGGAAAAATTTGCTTTTGCTTTTGTTTTTTTATTTTGGTACTATTAATGAAAGGAATAATTAACATCCATGTTCCAATATAGTTAATAATATTAGACATTAATTTGCGAAAATTAATTGTCATTAAGTTATTACTTGTCTACTTTGTAACAAACCTCGATTAAAATGTATGATGTTATATACTTTAAGACTTGCGTGATATCTCCCTCCCTGTCACAAAGAAAAATATGCCCTACAATAAAATAAAGTATATAACAACATACATACCACCACAACCATCATCACGGTATGTTAACTCACGATGGTAAGTCGCAAAGGGGTAACAAAGTCACAAACTTGGAATGCATATCATTCATAAATGGTAGTAATAAGGTTATGAAAAACCTATAGGTATGTATTACAGCGTTTGATCTACGTAGTGTCATTTTTTGCACGCTAATTAGCCATTTAGAATGCAGATATGGTACTCTCATGGTGCAATTTTTAGTGCGCTATTTAACGTCTTAGGACGCAGATGTGGTTGGAACATAATTAGAATAGCGCGTAATTTATATCATTTTTTCTAATCGACAGCAGATTTCAACTATAGTCCCTCGCATATCCAAAAATAACGATTCAATTTTTTACATGTTAACTAATTTGAAATTTACTAAAAATAGCTCTCCGCGGATGTGTCACGCGACTCAACCGAGAAAGTATTGGTGTAAAAAATTTAATGGGACATCTGCAAGTGACTTATTACCATATGGGATCCTTGTGGAGTATTGAACGCGCATAATGTTGTTTAAGTTTGCATTATAACCAGTAATTTTAATTCGATGTACTTTTATAAACATCATCATCCATTTGGATATTAAAACTTTGTATATTATTGAGTGTTTTTTGATAAAGATATATTTTTTTTTATAAAGATTTTGATAAAGCTATATTTTTTTTATAAAGATTTTGATAAAGATATATTTTTGATGATATCATAATAACAATTATTAATCGCGTTCATGAAAAGAAGGTTATCGATTTGTATAATAATTGGAATTGCAAAAAATTTCACAGGAATGTTTCTTTGTCTATGGATTTTTCTAAACTAGTAATACAATTATGGGAAAGTATACTTGATTAATTAAAATATATAATGCTCTGATTAATCAATACAAATTATAGTTATTATTATTAAGGAGATGTCAATAGGAAAATATCCCTAAACCAAAAGATTCTTGCGCGTATACATGTAAGGAAATTCAAAATAATCAAATAACTACTGTAGTTTATGGGAAAACTAAAAATTACTGAATAAAATAGTAAGTTTACAATTAGAAATATATATACCGTTAAAGGAAAGCACCATGAGGAATTATAAGAATTATAATCCTTTACATCGTGAACTTCGAGCTAAGCTGTGGAAGAGTTATGTAACATGTGTATCTGTCAAACAATTCTGACAAAATCGACAACGACATCGACAATACAACACTGTTAAAACACAATCAAATGATAAGCGAACAATAACCGTATAAACGGTTCGCGGTCTAGAAGATGCGAAGCGGAAATCAGCTATTAGGCAGCTGGTGGAGCAGCTGTGCCCGAATTTCACCATCTCGCGAAACGCGCCTTCCGCTTCCGGCCGATTGTGTGGACCGCTTCCCTTAAGGGTGGACCTTCTTAACGTAGGCGAGGGGAGCATTCATACTTTTTGCATTTCAATACATGCGAATTGGAATTCAGTTTACCTATAAGTCCTATAACTTAACGTAGAATAGTTAGCTTAAGGAACTATAAAAATTATAAAATGTATTGTTTTTAAAATGTGTTGAACGTTGTATTGAGCCTATTATTTTGAAATTGTATACGATAGAATTTCATAATTATATACTCAGAATCTGCATACCGTTACTTACGACTTAGTTTTTATCACAAATACAACGTTTTTGTTTCAATTTAAAGTTATTTGCTACATATAATATGTTATTAGTTCAGGATTCGGAAAAAAACCGGCATACATACAAACAAACAAACAAGCGTAGGGTTACAGATGGAACACTGAAAGTTCTGAAAAAAAACCTTGATGCAAAGGTTATCACTAGTTCTGTGGAGTTAAACAAGTTAGGTATTAGTCTTATGTACTATCCATCCTACGTACCGTGTTTATTAAGAAAATCTCGACATTACTAAAAATCTCGCACACTTTTATGAACCGTGCTGAAAACTCAGAGCAAATCTTGAGACATCGTAAAGACTTATAGACCCTATAGGAATTTTACTGTACATTTTTACCGACTTAAATAAAAACCTATTAATATACGCACGTAAAAGAAAACTCTTATAGGTATGCTTTGTAATAACTTTAAAACTTTGTTACACCTGAAAGTGTTATAGCATATTATATTGTAACAATAGACGAAATTATAATGTAAGTCGCTACTGTTATTAGTCGCTAGTCGCCAGACAGTGTTACATGACACTGCGACATTCTGACGACAAGCTGCTTAGTGCGCCATTGTAGTGAATCTAGTTTAAGTACAGTCTGCTCAACAACGCGTACAGCAACAGCTGGCAGGGCCTCGGCGGCGAATTGATATTGTTATATGCTAATATTTAACTACTAAGTTACATCGTATGTTACATCTTAATATGTTGAAAACCTGTTACTTAATATTTGTAAACGGCAGTATAGTCGGTTTAATACAGATATAGACTTAGAGTACAATAGCCGAAAGATTTATGTAACCAACATGACACATTTCTTTTATTATCATTATAATCATAATGGAATTAAGTATGATTTTAACTTGACTCGTTTAACTATCAGAATTTCTTTATATTCTATCTTTAAAAAACAAGGGAAAGTTACTTTTTTGAGATATCCATCAAATAAAATGTTGAAACATTTTAAAGCGGAAATAGTCATACCAGATTATTTATATTTCAGGTAATCGAAACTGTGGATTAAAATCACCTGTTATGTATTAATATTGTTATCGCATCATTACGGCTTAACGATATATTTTTCAAACCAAATACCTTTACTACAGACAGCTCTTACACAAAAGTTAATCTTGGATTAAACTATGACACCAATCTAAGTAAGTACTCAAGTTTTGTGTAATAGCCAAGTAAGAGGGCTGTCAGGGGGATTTAATTTAAAACCGTACATAATTTGAAGTTGATCCACATTCGAGGAGCCAAGCTGCGACGCACGTGCTTCCGCGCACCTGCCGACACACCCCGACTCACCCTGGGGGAGGCGCGGGTGTAAGTCATCTTTGAGTTCATTATCACTGCGATACTAACATAGAAAAATAACTTTTATACCGCTACAAACGCACCAGCATTGTAAAAAAAATACAAACACAGCTTATCTTAAGTTAAAAGAATCGGAAATTGAAAATCACGTCTCGCTTTCAATTTCCGTCTTTACTACTTAGTCATCATAATCTTCTTCGTAATTGTTCTTTCTACAGAAATGAGATGGTTTGTCACGGTGAAAAGTAGCAAAACTCGTCATCTTCCCAACTATCTCCACACCAAAAATCATACCACAACTATGTCGTTCTTTACCTTCTTTATCTACCCAACTATCTCCACACCAAAAATCATACCACAACTATGTCGTTCTTTACCGCCGTGAAAAAAGCACAAACAAAGACACTTTTAGACTTATAATATTATTCTGTATAACATATGAAGACGGCTATATGTTACTTCTTAGGGATCCGTTTTGTGTAATTGTTAAAGGAGCCAATGATTTGCCTAATCGACTGCTTCGGCTATTAAATCGTTTTTACGGCCGTTTAAGTAGCTGTTAAGAACCAATTAGCATTATCGAATATCCCTTTTCATGTTTAAACGGATCGTTGAAGAGCACAGTGGCGATTCAAAGAAATTACGACTCTATTTATCGGACCGAGAAAATTTTCAAAGAATATAATTTTTTTTTGAACACAATGAAGCGTGACCAATTCAAATCATAATTATATTGTGCTTGCCTCTCTGAATTACAATAGATTATTTCTAACGGAGACATTTTGGTCTTGTACAACGTTGGGTACTTAGACGACAAGTAAGTTTTTTTTTTTTTTTTCAGAGTTATTATACCTCTGTTTGTCTGCACATGAAAACACAAACGAATTGTCTTGTTAATAAATTTATTTCTTATACTTTAACTTTACTTGAATAGATAAATATCCCGGGAGATATTAAGCTTTAAATTTACAATAATCATTTCTTGCTCAAATTAATAAAATAAGTATTCCTTAGTCTTGCGATATTTATGGCATTGAAAAAAAAGTTACAGGATGTAGATATTTTTAATTTTTCAAACACCGCCTGCGATTTTAGTTGTGGATTGGAATATACCTTTTAACAATTTTCTAAATATACCCCATTTTAATTATAATAAATATTTATTTCAATTTTATTCTGCAAAAAGTACAAAAGAGGGAAGAAACTGACTCAAAAATACCTAATTACGCCGATGGACTCGGAGACACTGCTAATCAAATTGTCTCTTATTGCCTTACTTATATATTAATTATTTTGAAACCTGATACACTCACAACTCTGCGTTTATAATATACACCAATATCGCATAGCAATGTAACTATCACTTGCGATAAACAGCCATTCACTACAACTTAGAATGACCAATCGCTCAGAAAGTGTGAGAATACATTCAGCTAGTAAAATGTCAAAAATCATAGACTAAATACAGAATGCTACATAAACTAAGTAACACCATATCTTTGTTTGCTATAAAAATGTTAAAAGAGAACACAAAATTTAAACTTCCATAATATACAGTTATCTTCAATCATAAAAAAATCGAACAGATTTAAAGCACGCAAACGAACGGTACTGCAGGGTTCGATACGAGTTATTATATTACAGTTACGTTAATGAGGAGGGGCAGGACAATGGACCGCGGAAGCCCGGCTATGTCCGCCGGAAGTCGACCCACCACCATCAATCATACCACCAAGCACGCCGTTTAAATTAACATTACTTGTATGTGACTTGTTGAAAGCGTATAAAAATATTATAATCGTGTTGTAAAAATCTGGATAACACTGTATTATTCTTCTTCTCCTCTCTACTATATAAAAATGAATAGTTAGTCTGTATTTTCTTTATAGAATCGTAAATAATGCATTTGATCATGTGATGATCTTTAGCAAGGTTGTTCTGTATGAGCCCACGAAGGTTTCTGAGTTGATAAGATCAATTTTCGATAGACGGCGCCACTGACATTACCTTATTTTAGTTTTGGGCGTAGCAACGCGCGTATGGTTCATCTAGTTTTTAATAAAAATATTATGTTTAGTAAAGTTCTTTATTTTGAAAATTTGACATTCCGTATTGTGAAAGAAAAAGTACTATTGTTCTACTTAATATTATAAACAGATAATAATAGGACGCAATAACTATGACGTTAATAACAGATTGATTATTTGATTATTCAACCATTATATATTTATATAAAATGTGTAGACAATGCCTGTAATTTTATTAATTTTATCACATGTTAAACCAATATTTGTTACTATTTCCTTTTTAATGTATAAATTTAGAATAGATAGTTACTTTTTTGTTTTTAACGTCATCATTGCTTATTGCTAGACGCTACATGACTCATTCAAAGTTTGTAAGACATATCATACATATACAAAATGTATCCATTCTCCGCACTTCTCAGTGTAAACTTCTGACCGGCAGAAGTGGCAGCAAAGCAATCGTCGGAAAAGTTAGGCACCGTATGAATATATATCCATGTACCTCGCCAGCGCAACTACGACGACTACGACAAGAGTGAGACTATAGAGGAAATGTAAACTTGATCTATTCCAAATATCAGATACCTACGTGTGTGTATTGTATCTAAAAAGATGTATAAAAGTTTTTCATTCACGTATTAGCATATACAAGGGCTATTATAATATCTGAAATTATATCGATTTAAAACCATATAATGATTGTTTTACCAGATAATAACGATTAAATTATTTTCGACCAACGGTGTTACGAGAATGAATCAACTCCACAAAGATTTAAAAGAGAGCCTCATTGGCATCTCGGCTAACAGGAAGTGCGACGAAAAGGCAGGATCCAAAGACCATTTCCCACGGAGCGAACAATTACTTCTTAATTGCATTTCTTGCCTAAAACTTGCAACGTGATAATACGCGAGTTCGGCAGCTTAGGACGTCTGGCGGAGCGCATTGGGGCAATATACATTGTTTATGACGCCTTTGCATCAGACCGCCTACACGATAAACGTGGAGTTTGTCTGTCGTGTGCCGGTTTTGTAATGGACACGTAGGAAACGCACCTTTAGGATAAAGTTGGTTTAAAACAACATTCTCACGTTCCGTATCTATTGTAAACACCAAACGCCAGGGGACGCCCGTTACGTTTCGTTTACTGCATCCATTGTTCTATTCTACGCTTGTGAATTGTAAACAGCATGAAAGTCAGATAGTCAGTCATTCATTGAAACTTTTTTTTTTACTTTAACAAAATCCGTACATTTTTTAAATAGTTTCTTGAAGTTGTGAATGAATTCAACATCGCACAGTCCGGTCACGTTCGATCCACGACCGGTTAGCTTATTCAATTCACTCATGCATTAACCGACGACACGGAACAACTGAGCATTGTCAGAAGTTCATATAGACAAAATATGTTATATGTCTTGCGTCGCGGCAAATAATGTAGATATGTTTCTGTAATGTTTAAAACACAAACTAATCAAAGTAATTGTAAACATGCAAGAAAAAAATTGTATTTAAACGGTAATAGAATTTAAAATAATGTTTCTTTTTGTCCACTTATTAACAAATAATAAAAATCTCAGAAAAAGTATAATTAAAAATAGCATATTCATTTGTTCGTAGAAACAAAAGAAGCACGCTAATATTTAATTTATTTTGTACGTAGTCAAATAACATTAATAATGTGTAGGTTACACAGCAATAAATAAAAAAATGTGATATTGTAAAATTTGTACTAGGATAGTTTTTTTAAATTAAAATAATTTCCTGAAGATCTGTTAATGAAGAAGCGATATAGGGATACCTGTATCTATCTATTGTTGTGAGAAAGAGACAGCTCTAATAAAGAACTAATTCAATATTTTACACCAAATCTCGTCCCCGAAATCACGACCCTTAATCTATGACGCAAGTCAGGTGCATCGCGGCATTACATTTATATTATAACCGGCGGTAAGTATAATGACGAGCCTCAGCGACGTCATTCATGTCCGTTCCCGCTTTCCGGTGCTGCGTCGGAGTGCACCGGTCGTGGCGTTTCCGCTTTCGAGCTGACTAATTGAGAAAATCGTGACTCTATTCGGAAACGGAACTCTGAATCCTATGATTCAGTCTTACTAAGATTTTCCGATGTATTATTCATAAAACACAAATCAAAAACATAGGTAGAAATTAGGTATATTTATTTCTTGCAGTTTATTATAATCATCATGTGCCATTACTCTCCCATTGCTGGGTTCTCTGTCTCTGTCTTCTCTCGCAATTTGAGATATACAGACCCGCGTCCACTACGCTGACATACTTCACATACCTTTGAGAACATTATAGAGAGATCAGAGGTGGGTAGCTTTTAAAAGTTTTTAAAAATTACATGTGCATACAAGATTCGTACTATGTAAGTACCTCTCGTCCGGAAGACCTACATTCGAACCACTAGGCTATCAATGTTATACTTGTATTGGATGTTGGTGAGCTTAATATTTATTTATTCGTTTTTTAATTTTCAAAACGAACTGTTACGAACTTCCTTCTGCTACTTTCATGACTAAAATGCGACGAATGCAGTGACTAATTTGATTTGTCATGACATATTTTGGAAAATACCTGTGATTCATCTCTATCGAAACCGTATGTGTATTTACGACCTTGGAAATCAGTTTTTTATTTCCTTATTTGAGACTAACTTATTAAGTAAGAATGCTAAAAGAAAAATAACATCATTATAAATATATTATGCTCCAACAGATTAGTATTTTTTTCGTGTATTGAATCTCGCTCGTAATTTTTCTAGCAATGGAATCAATAAATTTTACCTATAAACTGGCGAAATAGATAATAATCACTTACTTTGATTGATCGCTTATACATTTTTTTTTGTTTACCTTTTTGGGTTTTAAATGCTAATTTCAATTGTATAGACCTAATAGTTATTACAATAACATTCATATCCAGTTCAAATGTACTTTATTGCTCAAATTTAAATAAAAAACACAATTCATACAACATAAACAATTCAAGATTATTTTAACAACCCTATTATATGTAATCTTTCCTTTATGATAGTTCTGAGAATAAAATAATAATCACCATGTATTAAATACAAACTTCTCATAAGCTCGTGACAATACAAGCTACGAGAGACTGAAATAATAAAATTTTACACTGCACCAAAAATAACACCCTTTCCTTCAGTTTGTATCGCGCTTCGTTACAGTTTGAACTTCAGAAACTTCAGTTGCAGCGGAAACATCTACTTTCTAATAATACTATATGTTTCCTTACTGGTTACCGACACGTATGACTAAATACTACGTTAATGAAGTTATGAGGCTGCATATGGATGTCCGAAAAATTATATGATAAATAATTATGAGAAAATTTATATGTATGTGTTACATGTAATATGTCTTACTTATAATCTTTTGCTTAAGTATGAAATTTGTCTTGACTAGGTCTGTTTCTTACACCTAATGATGAAAATCTGCTTATAGAACTGGAACATGCCTAATTTATGAAATTAGAAGTAAAGTCAAAACCAAATCAACATTACAACTAAAGTACCTTATTAACTCTTATTGTATTCAACATATACGATGACGAAACCTATAAACCATTCTAAACAATAAGTGCGTATACGTAACCGGATCCTAAACGAGACATCTCTAAAAATCTTTCACCAAATGTTGCTACATTTATGCCACTGTTTATGTGCGCTGACCGCATCGTGGTGTTAAACAATTCGTTCCGCGTTCGTAGGCTGCGCACGCGCGGCCACCGATGTCATCGTTTTGGTGTGTCGCGCCCTTTGTCTTCCATTCATAGGGCTTAACTGCATCCACTGATGGTGATGTGTTGATGTCTATAAACATATGT
>DWPA01003756.1:0-13675 GCA_018251375.1 Calpodes ethlius | reverse complement strand
TTTTTTAGCACAAAACAAAAAATATAACATGGCGCCCAACGAGGGGCTATGAAGCCGTCACTTAGCGGTTGAAGAACTCTCCGAGGAAGCATTTTAAAACGATTTTCTCATGTATTGCAATCTCGTTCATATACGTATGTGTGCTTCGTTACGTCGACATGAGAAATAATGGAGTTTACTCTGTAGGAGCGCAGTGCAAGCACTTTATTCATCTGTAAGTTAATGTTATGAATAAATGCTTTTATTTCAAGCTTTTAAAATGCTTTTAAGATTTAACTCGAATAAACTATGTCTACGATATAGTAATCTGTTTAAAATCAATCTTGTAATTGTATTTAGGTAAATTAATTTAAACATTAAAATGTAAAAAATCGAGGTATTTAATCACACCAGCCAGATTAAGAAGAATATCAAAAATATACTTAGTATTAAGTTTCGAACTGTCTTAGAAATAAGAAACGGCGCGCGAAACTTCTATTGATATACATTTAGTTTTTAGTTTGTAAACAATATGCCTATTGATTTTCTACACGAAAAGCACGAATGACGTTTACTGTCAACAAAATATACTTCATTTGCGTCCAGTACTTTTTTTGGAACATTAATTAGCGAAGATTAATCATATTCAACTTAGTCAAAAACCCTCTTTTAGTTCTTAAATTACATTAAAAACCACGAAGTAAAATGTTTGAAAAAAATGTAATCGTTTTCAAAGTTAACTTCAGATTATGATAAATTAGGGGCGTACAATATGTTTGAACTCGATGCAATTGTACCTTCAAAGACTTTGCCGGTACCGACATCAAAACAAACATTGTGGGTTCTATTTAATACTTCCAAATTAGCTTCTTTGAAATACATATAAAACATATTCTTTTATTATTTTACTTGTCCCGATATTAAAGGTGGCAGCGTGCACAAGTTAGCTTTAAGCGTTAAGGCTGTCATATGTATGATTCTTACTGTACACGGATCTTTTCAAGTAATTGAGTGGATTTAGAAAGTATGCGACCACGTTGGTTCAGTTGGGATAGTTCTATCAGGATGTCAGAAGTTTTTATGCCACCCTGAGCTTTTTTCTTATGTGACCCATGCCACGGAACAACTCGAGATTTGATTTCGATAACGATCACCTGCTCATCCTCTGACCATGCCTGTCATCGCTCAACAAACACTAGCTAGCGCGCTATGAGCACTTCATTTAAGTATTTCTCCTGATGTGTTCTTTGGTGTATACAAAAGCTGTTTCTATTTTATTGTATAAATCCGCCTACACTTTCAAAAGAGAAAATGGCTTGACTTATCAATAAAACAACTATTCAATGGCACTACTCCGGCGTTGCGCACATCCCGCATTCTACCGCACCACATAAAATAAAAATGTAAAACTACCCACCGTTTACACCTGCTCGCTGCCTGTCGCGTTAAGAGCTCTGCGATATAAAATTCTATATGATTTGAGTGAATACCGCCGCGACTGTACGTGAGAGCTGTTTACGTCGCAGCGTGCGATGCTTTCAAACATAAAATACAATGTTAAAAAATCTTACGACTAAGACTAAGGAATAAACGAGGTTATTTAGGAGTCTGAAATGTATACCATTTCATTTCCTTTGTGATACTGATTTTGTCAGTTAAGGCTCTATTTAACTTAATCCGGGTTTATGAACCATCTTTTTATTCCTGTGTTAATAAAAAAATATATACTAATACTAATAGCTTGCGATTCCCTTATTATCCTATTATCTAGCCCCTGTATCCCATAAAAGAACACCATAACACTATAGAGAAATGTGCTGACCGTAGCCCGGTGGCCCTGCCTCCCATGGGAGTCATCGCTGGGATGTTTTTATTTGTTCACGCCTCACAGCACCGCGGCGAGTGGGGACGATTGCCGTAATTCTGACATTGCTTCGTAAGCAGTAATAGTTGGAGATTGAAAAAGATTGTTGCTTTTAGTACAAATACAATATACTGTTTGTTTAATGGCATGTAACCAGTGAAATAAAACGAATAAACTCTTATATGATTTTTATGGAGAAACCATAACTTGTTAATTGTAGTTACAATAGTATTTGTGTGCCACCTTGTAATTTAATAAAACGAAAAGTGTAAGTAGTGTTAGGGCTAGATGAGCTCAATAATGAATATTTTTTTATCAAATCTCAAAAATATATTTTATTATTGTTATTTATGTATACAATTGTAGTAAAATTTCATAAAACATTCCTAAGCACAAAACCTCACCTCATAATAAAATATTCACACATAATATTCCTCAGCACCAGAGTAGGAATAGGTTTTGTTATGTGATTAACACAATCACGTTATTTAAAATGTTTTCACAGAGTCAGAGTATCTCGCTACACTCGGAGCATAAAGAATGTTTGCTTAGAGGGTGTCCCGCGTTGGGCGCCATCGTACAGCTTGAAGGCAATTACTACTATTAGAGAGGAAAATAATTATTAGGGCATTTTATCCACATTTTCACTTTATGTTCTTGTTAGCAAATATGTTTTCATTTACAATGAGGAGCTGAGATGGAACTTTATAAGAATGTTATAATTTCAATAAGGTAATATCATAGATACGTACTTATATTAATACGAATCGCATTACAAACACCATATATTATTTAATAGTTGGTAATAGTAGATCCTAATCTACAAAGTTATACATAAGTTGTAATAATCGCGCCAGTTTCGATTTTTCGTTTTGTAGGTGCCATGAGAATTCAAACATGACATCACGAATGCGCGCAGTCCGGGTACAAGCTTCACATGATTTTTAAATATCTTTAAATCAAACGAAATTCCTGGCTCCGTCGTTAAAACCACCTGGTTATTTAAATAAAATTGTATAATATTACCTAAGCTTAATTAGAAAATATGACTGTAGGCGATACTAAATTGAATTTCAGCAGTAGCACATCATAAATTAACTAAAGCTACGTATAGTCCAATTATAACGTAGATAATTGATAAAATAATTGGCTATTGATTAATTGCCTATTAATTAAACCAGTCTGTGCAAACTAAACGTTAGATCTATGGCGCATAATACAAAACTGATGGTACGGTTCCCAGCAAACTTTAACGCACATCTTTGGGTAAAAAAAAATACTGATTTGCGAAACCAAACAAATCTTAATTTTCTCCTGTCCCTCGGGTTAGAAACTGGGTATGTCCTTGATAACAAAATACCTCTACTACCACTAAATAAATATATTCGGAAGTTTACATAAAGACAATAGTTATTTCATGAATATAAACTCTGTTTGCCTACATTGAGTTTTACCCGACAACCCCACTAGATATTCATCAAAGTATGAATAAATAAACATGCGCTCTGCTTTACAAAACGCAATAAAACTAAGAAAAAGAAACAATCTATCATCCACAGAAGGCTAAACGATCAGCCGAGAAGCTAATAGCTACAGTTCATTTCTACGTGATCGTATTGGCGCCCACCGCGGGGCCGCCCCTTGACCAAACAATCTTCTCGGAACCCTCGCGCTGTCGCCGTCACAAAGCCGGTGACAAGCGCAGACAGATATTTAGTACTTTAATAGTTAACAAAGCGATATCAAAGAGACGACTGCTCTGCAGAGATTTGTTTTGCGAGTACTTGATGAATTATTCTGCAAAATGTATATTAAAACTTGATTTATATTATTTAATTTACTTGAAAAGCAGTATCAGTATAATAATTAATCTGAAGCATTGAAACGTATATTCTGAGTCGTTATTTGGGAAGCTGAAGTTATGAGAGGATGTTTGTGTGTGTGTTTGTGCAAACCAATGTTACCATTTATCTCCATAACCACTGGTTCAATTTTAATGAGGTTTTCAGGGATGGGTTTTGATTTGATTGGTGCATGTTATTACATAGGTGTTACGGCAACAACTCACTAGGGGAGCGTTACAGTAAACATTTGCCGTGCAAATAGTTAAAGCCATACGACAAGCGTTGGCTCAACGTTTACTTTCAATACCTATGTTATTGGAACATCTACATCTTCAAGAACCAAATGGGTGTATAGGCGAATGCATTCAAAAAGGTGTTGTTCAAATGTGCGACTCTGTGAGAGATCTAATCAACTTATATGAAAGCTTTTTAGGTTAATTATCTCTCGTTACATACATTTTTTATCCTTCTTCAATTACATCTTAACCACGGTGGGTGTCTTTAATTATTTTTTTGACAGAACTTATATACGTAGTCATTTACAAAAATCTCATTTGATAGGGAACAAGTAGTCCTTTGAAAATTTTGTTATCAACAATGGTCAGCTCCTTGCATGAATATGTAAGAACCTGATAATAGAAGCGAAATAATTAAGAAATATTTACATACTCATACCCTGCCTTGCTGGTGACATGAGAGTACACAAATGAGATGTCACACACACCCACGGTCGGGAAACAAACATTTGTGTGACACATGACCTCACGCCCTCTGCTGTGACCGAGCTCAGTTACACGGTTAGTTTTGCGGGTGCATTTACCGCTTCTTTTCTCTTGGTATAATTATAGTACGTAAGTACGAGTTATGACGTTTGTGATTAGATATAGTACTCGTCTACTAATTTGCCTTTTGTTTGTATAAAAACGTATGTACAAAAAATAGAAGCGCAATTAAAGATACACGTTCGCTGAAACGAAACAAACGAAAGGATTCATTTCATACACACGCTACGTCGAACATTGGCGCCCACCGCGGGACCCCCTTTGTGCAAATAGGCTTTTACGTCACCATGACGTCACAATGGCGGCGAGCGGCGCTGCAAGCTGCAGATAAATGCAATTTCATACTCGCTTGCAACGTTTCAATTGGAGTCACTTTTAAATGTCACAAAACAAACTGCATTTATAAAGGAAAAACTAGCGACGGTCGGACGTCCAGCGGTTTTTGCTGGTAATCTAGTTTTGAATGTTGCATAGACTATTTTAAAACTAACACTTCCGATGGTAGTACTCGAACTCTGCTACTATAAATTATGTAATCAAATAACATATGTAATACATTTAATAAAGGAGATACGTGTATTTAATGAATGCTGTTAATGAAATTTTTATTACCTATATAGGTCAGATTTTAATCCTATTTTTTGAACGAAGCATTTTTGTATATCAATTAATCTTTACGTATGTTCCCGCAAATTTCAGAAACAGCTTCATCAATGCAGTATTCATTGAATAACTGCAATAAGCTTGGAGTAACACTACGTATTTACTTCAATAGGTCCACGAGTAAAAAATATTTATTATCAATTTAAAGATTCTCGACAAAACACTATTTCTAGTTCGAGTAATAATAAATTCTCCTGAATATGATTATCGAAGTCAAGTTACGGTTTAATAAGCAACTTCTGTGGATCTTATACTGATTGTAGATCGAATACTTATCGACCTCCGGTGCTAATAAGTGTAGCGCACTTAAGTGCCATCCTTATTAGTTATCTAGCGAGAGCTTACGCCTCTCGGTGATAATATATATATATATATTCTCTACCGGTGACAGGATTTGTGACGTCGGATGTGTTGCTTGTAAGATTACCTTCCAATATACAAACTCACAAACGTTATCTCTTCATATTATTAGTAGAAGACCGTTTCAATTGACAACTGTGAAGTTAATTATTTCACATTTTTATATTAAAAGATCAAGATTTTGTATTCGAGTTTCTTCTCCCGTATTCACAAATAATACTAGGAGGTCATACATTGAAATGGAAAGATAGTTCGATTGGTTTTATTCTCATCTATAATACTTCACTCTCGTATCTTGAATAACGCCAAAGACAAGGATGAGGATAATAACCATAGACCCTCTCTTTCTACTTCACTGAGATACTCATAGTATCGTTTGTGCATCCCGTATTAAAGTTATCGCATACGATCTATACTATTACGCCTTCTTTCACGGCGCAACAGAGCGTCGCTATGGAGCGTTTGGCGACGACGGTTACTAGGATAGTAGGTTTTGTAGAATGATCCATTACGAAGTACATTTTAGCTAAATTAAAGGAAGTGTTTTAAAACTTTTACTGTTCTATTCACACACGCGGGCGGCGCCGCGGGAACGATCTAGTATGTAAATAATCGCGCAAAAATGTAACCTAGCCATGACTCACTTGACGGATTTTGAATATAAAAAGCATTCAGCTCACATAAGCGAGTACAGCCAGTACAACGTGATCAGTTTATCGAATAATTGTCGAGCTGCCCGCAGCGTGAAAAAGTTCCGCCGCTCCTTCATGAATAAAAAAATAAAAATATCCGGCCATCACGCAATATTGCGCCATTGACTCGGAAAAGCCTAATTTGACTTTCCGTGAAGTTTTTTCATCTAACTTCCATATAAAAGGCTTCGCCGAGCGGGTTCCTTCGTTTAGCTCGGCAACGTTGGAAACAGTTCGGGAATATTTTGAAGACCGGTGCGGAAAAACTTGAACTATTAGACGCTGGGTAAACCGCTTAAGAAGACACCATTTCCACGTAACCAGCCGACCGAGGAGACGAGTCACCTGACGAGTGATTACCATCACCCATGGATATCAGCACTAAAGGTATCATCGATGCCAGTCAAGAAGAGAAGGAAAGAAAGCGCTGGCGCTTTTGAAATATATTGTAATGTATCCATTTTAGGAGGATTTCCGTCCGCGCGACAAAACGGATTAGATAAAATAAAAATAAAATGTTGACGTAATGAAATTTTTATTTATTTAAAATCCTTAAGTATCAATACCAAAGAATATTTTTAAAGAAATTAAATAGTTCTGAATATCGCGACCGTGACAGTCACGGAAATTAATGATGCCAGATTAAATAAAAAAGGCAATAATGCCAATTCAAGATCAGTAAAACTTTTTGTTTCACAGCTTTTAAGTGATGCCTGAATCTCCGGAACGCGGGGCTCCCCGGGTCACGAGAACGTGGGCGGTGGCCCACGTCGCCCACGTTTACGCCGCCACTGATCAAGCATTCACCTGGAATAATCCAGCTACATACGTTGTAAGTTAAATAAAAGTTTTAAAAGAGATACAATGTTTGGAGAATAAGGCATAGGGCAGTTACTAATATTTAAAAACTCTCCGTCTCACAAACGTGTCCGGAAAAAACTAATCCTAATGCAGACCTAACTCAGTTTGTACTGGAACAATCAATGCACACCATGACGTCACACTACCCCTATTATATTGAACGCAACCCCCGCACCCCCGCACCCCGCTCGCGCGCACCGTCATTACGTTCTGACTGTTTAACTTAACGGCAATTTCTTAATACGACAGAGAACCTTTGGCCCGCAGCGGTCAATATTTGCCCGACATTATCGAAGCTATTTCCCTAAGGACCTCGTTCTACCGCACTTAAAATTCAACCCTAGCACTAATAAAATAATGTCTGTATTACTGTACGCGGCAGTTCAATAATTCACAAACTTTATGACAGTTGTAGAAGGGTAAAGATTTTAAAATCAACTCTATTAACATGGCGATTGAATCTAAATTTCAATGTCGCGGTCATTTAACGGAATATTTTATGCGTCGTTGGGATTTTCATATCAGACGGAACTTTGATGAACTTTACCGCGGTGGATTAAGAGTTCAAATTCATGTAACGCATCACGGACAGTGGAGTGGAAAAATAGTGTTTTGTTTGACAATTACATTGAGTGCTCCGTCTGTTATGGGCGCCTGGTACAAACAGTTGGAATTAAATACTTTTTTTCATTGTAAATAAGGACGAACCAGGCTAAGTTTACAATTCGAAGGTAACCTAACTAAATAGCAGCCGTTCGCAATAATCAATCTATCCGTTATCCTCTTTATTATTTTTTGACAGTTGCTAGGCAACTAATTTAAATATGAAAACGGCCAGTAGCGAGCTGTGGAGACGGAAAATGATTTGCTCATTGGCAGCTCCGGGATAAGACTTGGATGAAGTAATATTGAGAGGGATAAACGTGTCGGTAAAGTTCCGCCGGATGCCATGTTAACATTTTTTTGTTACAATAATCAGTTTAATTTGATTCGTATCACTGTCTATCAAGTATTAATAAATGTAGAGGGAGGGTCCTGATGTCCTGGTCATATCTGCGTACTAACGCCATAAAAATGCCACTACGGAGATATGGCCAATTAATTAGTTTTAGCGCGCTAATAATCGCGTTAATTAATCTGTTGTAATTAAAGAGGCAAAATATTGTATTATTCCGCTAATATTGTACATATTTCAATTAAAATATTTAAGGCATATAAAATAGAGCAAAATATAAAATATTCAAGTTGATAAAATGTTTCTTTAAACATATCTAGAATAGTAATTGTTATAATAGCGAGCAGGAAGATATATGTTATATATAAAATTCCTCCGAAACGGTTAGACTGATTGTTATGAAATTATATTTGCATATTCAGTAGGTCTCAGAATCTGCTACTATCTATTTTTCATACCCCTAAGTAATAAGGGTTGTCCAATTATTTTTCTTTTTATTTTCAGACATATTTTTTATTGTTTAAAGCTTTAAAAAATATAAGTATGTATTTTTTAACCCTATATTTTCATGCTTTTATCACCAACCTCTATTTTTTAGTCATTTTAGCAATTCAATTATTTCTCATCTTGCTCGATAACTGATAAATTATCGTCTTTTTTGTGAATGTTTTTCACTCTATTTCGATTAAAATTTCCATGAGCGTATTTTATGTACATGGCGAAACAACGTTTGCCGGGTCGGCTAGTAACAGGGCATTATCTGACAACAAAGCGTGATTTCGGTGCGAAAACTTGGAGCGACGCGGTGTTCCGAGTCGTAAACCAGCACCGGGCCTCGGTTTACGAGGGCGGCCGCGACACTTGCGCTCTTTACGGTTATTCTGTGTTTTCGGAGGTTCGGGCGAGATTTCATGCTCACTAGCTGGTGCTAGCGTATAGTCTATCACCCCGTCCCCCTCCTCGTTTTAAATAAATTGGACGTAATTATTTGTACTAAAAACTTAATTTTTCAAAGCTTTAATTTAAGTTGCAATGTATGTTAGTAGTTAGTTTGGCCGTAATATTGTAAGTTGAATTAAAACTACTTACTTTTTAACCCGAAATATTATTATAACGTATATTTAAGCTTTTTATTGTCACTTTTTCCCGCGCGGACTCAGATGCAGATAATTTAAAAATATTATATATAGACGTACAACCATATAATTATATATTTAACAGATATCTAACTGGACGAGAGGTAGTGTACAGTTAGGCCGAGCACGTGGTCGCGGTGGACGTGAAGACGGCTACACCGCTGGTCGCACCGCCGGCTACCGACTATGTGTATTCGTTCGTCGCTCAATTCTAACTACCAATTCTCCTATCCGTGTAACCATGCTATCATGGTGACTAGTAAGCTAGAGGTTCAAGCAATCTTCTGCTGTTTCATTAGCCACTCGCTCGACCAGCATACACCTCATGCAGCCCACTACATCCAACTGGACCACTGCACCGTTGATACAGCCCCGCACCTTCATCTTGGACTGCGTTTGTGGAAGTCGATCTTTGATCATTTACAACAACACTATAGTTAAAAAACTGGGGTTAATTTTATCAAATATTAAGTAATAGGTATTTGAATAACTATCGAATAAATGACTTATAAATGATAAATGCTAAAAGACAACTGAAGTTAACGTACACAGTTTATACAGGGCATGTAGCCATTTTATTTCTGGACTAAACTCTGCACA
Organism: Calpodes ethlius; assembly: GCA_018251375.1. Lineage (NCBI taxonomy): Eukaryota > Metazoa > Arthropoda > Insecta > Lepidoptera > Hesperiidae > Calpodes > Calpodes ethlius. The sequence goes on along the minus strand of DWPA01003756.1, from coordinate 3,939 downwards.
ATTACAATAATGTCAATCTTCGTTACCATGACAATATCCAAACAAACGAACGTAACATTTTAGAAACAAGTGAACTTTCATACAATTTTTATTATTTTTTTCTATTGTGTTATCAAAACGGTGTTTGAAGTATATGCTTAAAATGTATCATTATTACATACAAGGAGATGTGTCATTTGGTCAGAAAGGTATAAAGCTAGGTGCTCGCTTATCGCGCACCGCAAGTGGCGGGCCGCTGGCGCGCTGCCAGCTCCGCACTCGGAGGCGACTCTATCAAGTGAGCGTAATGTATGCATTTATTTACGTGTTTAGAATTAAACCACTTGTTTACTGAGCGCCGACACCAGGTGGCGCCACGTGCCGACCTCACTCCGCTCGATGTCTATGTTTTGCTAAGATATTTGTCTTCTGTGTGTCTTATTTCGGGTTAAGAAAAAAAATACTTAACCTATATTAAAACTAAATATCGGGGTACAAATGGCGAGCTTAATGCTCAATGCTATTCTACCAGCTAACCAGGACTTTACAGAGATGCACGAGAGACGGTGAGGGAGGGTAAGATACACATACATACTTATATTATAAAATGTGAAGCATCTTTTGGAGATATGTGTGGGTGTGTTCTAAGAGTAAGGAGTTGCCAGTTGCAGGAAAATTACCCGTCTCCCGTCACTCCGGTCCTCCTCAGAACTTGGGTTTTTAGTAATGACTTATTAAAGTGTAAATGTTTTCAATATGCTCCACATTTATCAAACCGAAATTTCATTCGCCATTTTCTCTAATTCCATACTGGTATTAACAATTATTTTAGATATATAATAGACAACAAAAAGGCATAAACAAGCTTTTGTCAGTCAAACAAATGTTTACATGGACTGAGAGTCGAACTCTGACCCCTTTGTTTCTGTTCAAACAGATTTACAAGAAGTGTGTATGTAATAATGTCATAAGGTCCAGGTGTCACCGGGGCCACAGACACCTCAGGGGGCACGCATCGATTCTGGCGCACGGCCACCGCCCCCCCCCCGTGCCCGCTGCACCCCCGCACGCGCTGTTTGGGTGCCGCGGACACCCGTCTGCTTTATGACGTAACGAGTGAGATAATAAACATTTGAATTTCGAACGCAGCAGCAACTTTTGCGTCGAGTGCCGGAGCAAGCGAGACGGCGAATTTTTGAATATCGAATAGACGAAGAAATGTAGATTCAGAATGCATGTTGCTTTACGTTTATGATTTCCTGATACTGTTGATGAATATTTACAGAGCTTCTGTGATGGTAGTTGACTTTTTTTTTGCTGAATAATAATAGTATATTAAGTTCACTGTCGCCCTTTACGGCCATCTTTAATCCAACGTTAATTTGAACACTCCCAAATCGAAACCCAATATCTTATCTAAACGACCGTTAATACCAAAACCCTTTCACCCGGAATCTGCGGTAGGTACCGTCGGCCATCCATCAGCGTGTCCTACCCGGGCGACGCAGGTAATCCCCGTGCACTGCCCAGTCTACGTCGATTACTGATGGGGGAATCGCAGGACACGTCTAATTTGTACTGACAATGATTTGTGATAGCGATGTTGCAAACTATTGACTACTGTGTTGCTTCGGCTTCGTTCGCGTGTCAAAAACAGACAATAAAGGTTGTCGATTTTTATCATTGGTTGCTAGGCAACGCTTTGTTATTAAACATTTACTGGAATTTGGTTAATATATAGGTACATCGTAATGGATTTTTCCACAGAAATGTGATGTTATGTATTGAAATTAATAGTATTAATTTCATGGAAATTATGTCAGGGAAAATAAATTAAATAGTCTAGAAAATCTAAAAACACGAAGAGAGATTAAAATATTAAATACCGTCAATGTGAAGTGACCCTTTGATACTAAGAATTACGGTAGATTTGAGCACAGGGCGGGGCTCTAGGATATATACACTATACCTAAGACAAGGATTATAATTTCAAGTCAATGGACTTGTAACATTCTATCTGTCCCATAAATATCTGAATCGAACTCCAGACTTTCCCTTTGCAGGAATTCTCTGGGCTATATTCCGTTATACGGTCGGTATGTGGCGCGGTGTGACAAGGGGTGTCCCGTCTTTATCTACCGCTAACTATTAGTAGACATTTACTGCGCAGGCGCATGCGGGAGGCGGCTCGTTCACTTTAATTTATGGCAGTTTGTGGACCATTAATTACGATTGACTGTGAGCTACACTTTGTAAAGATTCATCGGTAATGCATCTCTATGAGAGACGCTTTTCATTGATTGCAGCTGGAATTGTGACGGTGAGGGTTGGTATACACCTGGTGGTATTTAAGGGAATCAGATCAAGAAGACAGAAATATTACTCGGAGGAGCCAGTTAACGTTAGATAGTTATACGTTATTAGTTTTATAGTTAATAACATTGTTTCGGTCCATTCCGATCGATTTAAATGTTTTAACGTTTAAAACTGGGCTCATTTTAGTATTCAATTAGCTACCAAAATCCCGTTTTAACATTGTATTCAGACAAATACGTAAATAAACATAGAAATCGATTTGTTCTCTCCATGGATATCTACTAAAATACATATCTTCAGTCAGTGCTAACTTCTAAATATTAAAAAAGAAAAAACCCGATAAATTATTACGGTGCAAGTATTTTGAAATCGTAAACGGCTGTACCTAACAATTACAATTTTAAAACACTGTAAATACAACTGATATACAAACAGAACGTTTAAACAAAGTTAGATGTGGCCGTCGGTAAGCGCAGGCCGGCGCGGCGGACAGGTGCGGGCGCCATCTGTCCGGCTGTCCGTCACTCCGTCACTCCGTCACTCCGTCCGGCCATTGTTATGAGAACAGCCAATTTAAACAATTGTTACGCGACAACTATTGTCCTGGAGGTGAGGGCGCGGGGCGCGGGGTGCGGGGTGCGGGGTGCGCGGGCGGGGGGTCGTTAGGTGACGAGGAATTTGAAAACAATCCGTGTTTACTCTCGCACGAGGGCCGCGGGTGTTTCAATGGGCGCGCAAAGATTTCTCTGTTCTAATAATATTGTCACTACGACGTAGGCTTACAACACCTTCACTTGAAGTCCGTGTCTTCGCCAGCCGGTCCACCTTTTTCTTTGTTTTTGTTGTCATAATAGATGAAACCTTGTTGGGAAGTTTGGTACACTCACTTTTAAAAAGTAATCGATGGTCTCACCTCCCTTTACCGTTTTTTTTTGTTTGTAATAAGTTTAATAAATTAAAAAGTAAATTAAATTGTTATCAGTATATTATTTTAAAATGTTAACAGTCTTTCTTCAATTCCAACACCAATTCTTATCTATGATAAAATGACAGAAAGATAGACAGATGTAAATAGATAAAAAAAAATTACGTGCGTAAGTATATCAATGATTCCTATATAATGAAATAATTTCCAATTAGTATTTAGTATAAAGAGCAATAAATATCAATTTAAGATGACAATATGGCGGAGCCAAAATTCGTAAGTTCGGACTGGGCACGGCCTCAACAAAACAACTAACTAATAAGATATGGCGGAAGTTTATTGTCACCGCAGTACCACGGGAGGCCATAAATTAATATACACGATAGATTAGTTTAGTATCCACAAGGACCCCGTTAGTCCAGGAAAATTTACAAGGGGTCCATGGATCATGAAATGTCAATTCTGGACCAAAGAATCGGATTCGAATCGGTAACAAGGTTGTTATGATAATTTTCCATGAATTTAATAATTTATTTCATCATCATCACAACCCACTAATGTCGCACTACACGTTCGAACCACTTGGGATTGTATCTATATATATAAAAATGAATGTTTGTCCGTATGTCCTTTATAGAATTGTAAACTATGCATTTGATCATGTGATTATCTTCAGCAAAGTTGTTGTGTTGTCTCCACGAAGATTTCAGAGTTGGTCT
>DWPA01003755.1:0-13676 GCA_018251375.1 Calpodes ethlius | reverse complement strand
CTGTACGTGTAGTATCTAAATGTTGATCAGTGTACGCCGTCTGTAGCTTAAAATTATAATTAAACTAGCTTTCCGCCTGCGTCTTCGCCCGCGTGGAATTCTATTATACCGCGCGCTATCATACTTTCATCCCCTATTTCAACATCTTCTAACCTTTTTTTCGCGATAAAAAGTATCCTATGTCCTTTTCCAAGTTCAGTTCTATCTTCATACCGAATTTCATCAAAATCGGTTCAGTGGTTTAGGCATGAAAGCGTAACAGACAGAGTTACTTTCGCATTAACAATATAATTAGGGGCTATCGATTCTGTTATTGTATTTCACCGGCAGATCACATAAATAATGTTTTTATGCGGGGATTAGCGTGTACATCTTTCTCTTACCTTTACTTGTAGAAGTTGTGAAGGACAAAGAAAGGTAATTTAAACATAACAGAACCAGCTGGAATCATAATTGCTACATAATACATGTGCCCAAGGATGTGTACGAGCACGCTACAACAAAGGTTTAATCTCACATTTAATGGCCGTGTTGGTTTTGCGTTACAATGACGGAGGAATTCCAGAGGGTCACCGGCAGAGGGAGACAAACAAACACTGGCCCTCCGAGCTCTTTCATGTTTATCGGATACGATGTAATGTTATACAGGACATTGGAAGTTATTTAAATTACAAACAGACGGCACGTACCGTTTGTAACTTTGAACGTCCTTTGTATCACAATTTGCAACGACTTTTAGATATTTCTGTATTGAAGTTATCACAATAATATAGCGAATGGCCGTACCTGTCATATAACCTGCGTGGTTCGGGAACCAAAACTATGTTCCTTGATCTGTATGATCACTACAAACAGGAGTGAAATGTGATAATTAACAAAACACTAGTACATTTAACTAAATTAGCAATATAGTTAATAGTATCAGGCGTTAATAGTATGTGGCTTTGCGGAAATCCATTGTTGTTTCCATGCCGTGGTGGTATGTATGTTGGTATATACTTTAATTTATTGTAGTGCATGCTTTCCTTTGTGGGAGGGAGGTACCACGCATGTTTTAAAGTGTACCGTCATACATTTTAAACGCGATTGTTGCAAATAGTCTAATAATAGGTAAATTAGCAATAATTTTAATGTTATGATTTGTCGACACAGGCAGATGTGTATAGAATATTATATTTTACGTTTTACTCAGCACCTCCTTGTGGAGACCACTTACCACCAGGTAACCGGGCTGCTCCTTTTAGATATTTGCACACTTATTGATAACAATAAAATAAATGAAAGCGAATTGTCTACTTTCACCGATAAATTTAAGAAAATGAAAAACAATGACCCACGTCAGTAACAAAGAATTAATTTAGCGACTCATCTCAAATCTCCAATAATGTAGCGCTAACCCCGCGGGACAAATAAGGGACGAGGGTCGCGGGCCAGCGGAACCCGGGAGGTAAATCGACAAGTTCACACCAAGCCCGATTTCGACACAATTTATTACCGTCATTATTGTCGTAATATTGCCGATGGTCGTGAATAAAGTGCGGAAAACATCCGGCGGACTGACCAAACTGTCCCATCGCAGAGCACTGAGCTGCGCGAATTGCGGTTTTTGATTCGCGTTATGCATTATTTTTAGTTCGATTACATTCGGTTACCGATAACATGTTGTGTGTATACTTATTTGCTACGAAGGATAATGAATTCTCTTGTTTATTTTCTGAAAGCGTCACGCTGACCATGGGTAGGTTGACCTTTGACCATCAGGTATTAAAGGGGCCTGCTCATCAGAACGGACCTCTTATACATAGTTTCATCATGTTCATCCGTCCGCTTGTAGTTCTTAATAGCAAGCTAGAACATAAACTTCGTTGTTGGCAGATTCAAGAAAGAGGATGGTAGCTAGCTAGCAAACTTCACACTGCAATTATTACTGACATAAAATACACTAGCCTGCTCTGCATTCAAATTTTATTAGTTATTTTTTTTAAAGATGAAAACACAGACGGATGAAATGAAAGACGAATTAGAATTTTACAGATAGTGCTAATGGTGATGATAACGGCGTCGATGAAAAATAGTAAAAGCACATATTTCATTAAGATATAAAAAATAAAAGTATATTAAATCCCTAAAATCTTTGAAAAACTACTTATAAACGTCTTCAAAGGTCTTCATGAAAGCTGTTTTTGCGTGACGACAAAAAGGATTTTTGCCCTGAGCTTAACGAGATCGAAAACCTTTTTTATGTCATGCGACACAAACGACCGGGCCTTTCCCAGACGGTCGTGATTGTGACCTTCAAAACTCATAACACACCAGTCGTTATTTCATGAACCACTGCGGCCATCTAGACTTCATTAACATTATAACGAGGAGTCCTAACCAAATATCTCATCCGCAACGGATAGCATAAAAACAACGTGAAGGACATCAAGTAAATAAATGTATAGTTTTTTTGCAGTTAGAGACGTGTGTTATTCTCTCGTCTGTGCACAAATAAATAAACATTCGGGTAAATTAAAGAGGGCTGCGAGAGAGCGAGGGCGGACCTTAGCAGACGACGATGTTTTCCGACGGTGTGTGCTCTTAATGGAGCGCTCCTCTCTGTTAGATTTATTTCCTCGTCAACTGGATTAGTGACAACCGTTTAAAATACTTTTACACTCATTCAGCGAACTCCCAGAGGATTACGAGCATGGCTGCTTATCTGGCGATTTACTTTTAAGGCATAAATCTTCTGATAATGATCGTATTTTAATTGAATGAATTTAGAGTCTCTCTCTAATATAATTTAGCGTTAGTTGAAGTTTTTTGTAAATTGATTATGCCGTAGTTCATCTATAGATGTACTTACATTATGTAAGAGTTTATATATATATATATAACGTCAATTGTATCTACTGAAACATATATGCACATTGTATATGCCTGTTTCAACGTTTCAACATTTTTTCTACTCCCACACCATTACACATTACATCTCAAATCATCTTAATATTTAAAACGAAGACGTGTATCGGTTAAAAAAAAATGTAACAAATGGTACTTATGAATGTGGGGTTTAATGTCCATGGATTACGGTTCTCCTGCATCATCCGGAGCCTTAACGCGTGTTTATGCTAAAAGAAAAGTTGTCGCAATACTCTCGTGTTTTTAATATTTTTAGATAAGTAAAACATACGTAAAGATAACGCTGGTTCTTGAAAGAGTTTTGGTAACCTCAGGGATGACAGGATTGACATATATTTTGTACATTTGATTTAACCAATAATAATAAATTAGCCTTTGAGTGGAACAATAAATTTACTTCTATCAGGATTACCTAAGCGATAAAATTGATAAACCGGTCTCAATTGCAATAAATATCTACATTGTTATCTGAATATGAACATGTTCCACTGCATTAAGTTAAACATTGAGTTGTTACTGAAAGTTACCCCGGTTCAGGTATCGTAGACACTTACTGGGATCTTTGACGGCGGTGATGACGAGCTTGAACCCGTTGGCGTCGGTGCCCCAGTTGTCGGTCACGTACTTGAGGGTGACGAAGTTGCTGCGCGTGAACAGCGCGCCCACCTGCTGCTTGGTGTTGCGGCAGGACAGGTCCGCCTGGAAATAATTAAAGATTAGAACGATACATATTGCTGAAATGTAAGGATGTGGGAAGATCGATAAAAAAATTGGAATTATTATTTTGTTATTTCATGTTCGGGCAAGGGACGTGAATCCCAAGGACCATTGAATCCATATTTGATTTATTGTAGCCATGCCCGTTTTAGAGTTAGATGTGGATAACAAGTTTGAATTAACTTTTTCTTTCATCTATCATCATTCTAGATTGACAATTGACATCAATTTGTTCAAGCCTTAGGTGTTTCTGCTATCGATAAGTGACAATGACTGCAGATGGCTCACGATTTACATAAAAAAGGATATACGAGCGTAGGTATTTATCCCACTATAATAACTTAACTCCTATTTGCGCATATAAAACACATTAAAACGTGTTACATTCACTATTGCCGAAAATAAAGAGTTACTTGAACCCCCTCATTGATTATCGACGAGACTCGAAGTCAATATCAGATTGTAATAATACTTTAAATAAATTCACCATTAAAGTAGTCTAGTTCGATCTCAATGCCGCCGAAGACGAAGTAGCTTTCGAACAAAATGAGCGAACGTGCTCCACATAAAGTAATCGAGAAGTACAATGTCTCGCTGTAAGTGTATAAAAGCTCTTTATTGGACAAATGCACAGGTCGTCCGCCCTGAGCTCTCAGGCGCCGGCAATATTTTCTTCATCGAGCCCGGGCTTACTGAGCGATGGCCGCATTATATCGCTGTCATATTTCAGGGAGAGCGATCGCAGCGACGTGACGTCCCCGGATTTAGTCTGAATCCTCCACAGCTATACATCACTCGAGTGGGGTGTCGGCCCGAGGGGTGCATCCGAGGCGTTAGTTGCATCGGACTTTCTCAGTTCTCACTTCCTATTATACGGAGAACTTTAATAAAGATCAGACTTCGCTACGTATTAAAATTTCTCTCTATAGCATTTTTAACTTTTGATAATCGTTCGCGAGGTGTGAGCTGTCGACATCCGTCGTGGAAATGTTTGAAGTTCAAAGTTTTAATGAAGGATAAGAATTTTAAAATCAAGAATTCGCGATCGTTATGTTACTAGACTGACGTTTTACAATATAAAGTTATTTGATTGTGTGAAGTATATATTCCAAATTTTGATTCGAGACAATCCAATAACTTACGTTTACAGAAGGATGTATTCATGGTTGCTTAGTAAAAAATACAAAAGTACAAAGCCAAATATTAATTGAAATTTAAATATTAATTATACGTCATATGAATAGAAAACGGAGGCTAATAGAAGTTGTAAAGGAAAAGTAAATTATTACGATTCTTTCCTTAACGTTCTTATTAGGTAATGTTCACAAAAATCACAAAATTTCCAGCAAACCTTTTTATTGCAAACAATGGAATAGTAACCGTATTCACTTACAAAATCTCACTCATTCAATTGTAAAAATAATAGACTTTCATGGTAACTAAAAAATAAAGGTAACTAAAAAGTCAATAACTAAATAGTTTAAGATGCTGCTTAAAAAACGTATCAGAAAAACTTAAATCACAATCGCATCTTAACTAAAACACAATGAAACAGAGACACCTTAGCATCTTTTAAAATATCTCCCCTTCACTAAGCGTAACGCTATAAAACAATTGAACTCCTCCAAGTAAGAAACGAGCTATGACTACAGTCAGTCTAATTTCCCATCCAATCTCTTCTCGGCCATTAAGCACGACTTCCATGCTGTAATTACAAACGACGATGAACTCGCTGCCTACTTTAAATTCAAGCTGTGCAACTCCCAGGACGTCCACATCATGAAAACTTGTAACAGACTTAAGGACATCTCAAGCGAACTCAATAACTCGAATGAACATCGACTCGCCCAATAAGCGTTCCTAGTGGAACTTGGCAGGCGACTTCGCCAGTGGACTTGTATCATTTCTGTAATGAAAGTTATCCGAACTTATCCCACAATGTTCGTCGGTTATTGTCTTAAATGTTCGACGCGTAGTACGCATAGTTGCGAATAGTTCGAAGCCGTGCAGGTGGTCGTAACTTCGGCCTTTGTCTTTGTAATGAATCCGTAACATTGTTTTCGCTCCCCGCAGAGTTGTGTTACATTCGTATGTTGCTACGGTTTCGCTTATTATTATACAAGTTTTTTATACTGCTTACGTCAAATACATTTGCATTTGATACTGGAATAATTTCAAATCGACGAGAAATTTATCTAGGTTGTCGATCATTAAAAATAATTGTTTCGGGTAACGATTACATCTATGTGTGTAATAGAAAAGATTCCGTATTTCATTCAACTATCCATCACACTTTTACTGGGAAAATTACATCGGAGTTCATATCCCCAAAATATTAAGTTCTCGTCATCCAAATGACGACAGCCATTATGCTGAAACGAAACTAGATTTTAACGACGTGAAGCTTTTAGCATAAAATTTCATTTTCTAAGGGAAGATGGTGATGTCATGCGACAAGATCCCGCTGCCGACATCAACGATCACACGGCTTTGCATGTCAAGGCAGATAGTGAAATATCACCGCAAGACGACAAATTCCAATGCAGAAATGCGATACGAATTTTAAGGAGCGGGAGAGCAGAGAGTTCATCTTCAAATACAGAGTTCCTTTCTGCTCCAGTAATAAAAGAATAATCGGCAAATATTGTACTGAATGTTATAACCCTTACCTTCAATCTAACGTAACGGTCGGGGCAATTTTATATTCTCTTACACAATTATGCCACCGACTTAGTATTTGGGAAATACCGCAGTACCCTCGTACGTACGATAAAACGACAGAGTTTCGTCCAAATTACAGTTATTTTTGGGTAAATTCATTTTTAGATATCTCCCTAAGTAACCGAAGAACACAGAGCGGTCGAGTTTAAATGTTTTAGGACTGACAAAGTTAGCAAAACTCCGGCTGTCAAATGAATGTCCATAATCGTCTATAATACCCGCCGTAAGACTTTAGACTCGCTCGAAGGTTATTTCTTATTAAATTTGGAGTATAATTTTTTCATTATCGGAGTTTTTATTTTTCTACTTTCGATTATTTTGTACAACTTTAGTATCAGACACTACGTTTACAAAATTTTTGCTGATTTTACCTTATCTAATGACTTTTGAAAATTTTCGACTACATTCATGAGGAGCTATGATGCATAATAACAAACATGTCCATAAACCACTTAGCACGTTATCACCTACGGACATATGTGACGCTTAAGACAAAACGGATGCGTCGATGACCTAGGAGAAAGCCGAGGACTCATTTATTATTGGCCTTTAGATACTACACATGAAATATACTACAACACATCGCTATCACACGTGATAGATTGAAAGTGACACACCAAATAAGTAACACCAAACGTAACTACCATCGGATTATTATAGTTAGTTGTTCCTAGTAAGTCGCTGGGCAACCGCTAATAGCAGAGACCTAAACAAAAGTTATGTAGAAAATACAATTCGAATAAATAAGTAGGCCAGTTCATGTAATATAGATGATAATACCTATTCGACATAAGTAATTATGATGAATGCTTCCTTCCATTTTTTCATTGTACAAATCAAACGTTTCATTGTTAATGGCCTCAATAATGGAACTACCAGAGTTATTACGCTAAAGGCCTAACACGTAACCTCTCCTACTGTAACACAAATCCTAAATTACAAATTTCCCTCTTTGACGTCTGATAGCCTTCGCCGGGGAGGGACATACAATTATAATGAATGGTATAACGGGCTTTGTGCGACCCGTCGAGTTAGGGAAGATTGTTTAGCGGCTCTAATTGTGTATGTTTAGGATAAGGAAAAATAAACAAAACGCCCCTAAAAGAAAGCCGGACGAAGTTGCCGTCCCTCGCTCCACCGTAACGGCCACACAACTTGTTCAAAGTCCTTTGTAGAAAACCGTTGTGACTGAAACTTGCCGAATTTGAATTTAAAATACGCAAAGTTGCGTCTTTGTTGGCGTGTTAATTATTTAGCGGGTGCGATGCTACCTGCCGTCCACCGACTTCTCCTTCATTAACATTCTCACTGTGAATATTATATTTCTTAGTAAACTACACTACAACTTCTAAAGTTCCCCGTAGACCGTAGTCAGCTTGACTAAATACCGAAAAGGGTTCGTGTTCGACTGTACCCGTAAAACAATGCACAACGAGGAAATTTCTGGCCTCATTTTGAATTCGTATCAAAATTTATTTGTTAACCTAATTTCACATTAAATATTCCCTAAGAAAAGTAAATCAACCTTCCGTGCCCGTTTCTAAAAATTTAATTTAGTTCAAAGCATCGTCTTCAATTCTAAGGTTCACAATTTTATTAAACTGTTGTCATTGTACTTGAACAAAAAGGAAAGATAATTATGTTTCAGTTTGAGCTTTTAGCGGCCCACGGTGACGCTCGCGAGCCTCTCGCCACAAACAAAGGAACACAAGAATTTCTTACAATTCAGATCTCATTAGCATACCTGAAGAAGGATCTCTTACAAATTAACGGCGGCATTGAAAGCGGTAATGGGGAATAAATGGGACTAATCCGGAATTCGGCAAGTAATTGCCGATCGCGACGTCTTGGAATCCCTCCAAATTGAAAACCATATCGATGGTATTCTCATTATTCTCCGCCCTTTTATTAAAGTAGAATAAATAATTCTATGGAATGATCTGTCAGAAGGTGATATAATAATGTGGAGGGCTCCCGGTGAGGTTTTCTCAAGGGGTGGAAGATAAATGTCGAATAACATTATACCTCGTCTCGTCTCATCTATCAACAGACGTACAGGAGTTATAAACACTTAAGTTCTTTTGTATTTTGAAGATTACATTAAACAGATAATATCTATTTTTACATAATTTATATTATCTTATACATATTAACCTTACACCCTACGTAGGGATTCAGATTGATGAACAAGGAATTAAAAGTTTTTTCAATATCCAAGTTATATCCAATTAAAGCCGCAAGCAGCCTATCCTTACCTTAGGTGGTGCGGTAGCGTGAGCTCCATCATAGACGTATAGATGGTCGTTGCAGTCCAGCTGCAGCATCTCGAAGTGCAGCATGAACCGCTGCAGGATGCTGTGCGTCTGGAAGGTGACGGTGCAGTCGAGGTTCCTCTCGTTGCGCGACCACAGCACCCCGCCATCCAGCTTGCGGTACTGGCGCTGCAGGAAATGGTCCTTGCATAGTGAGTCCATGTAATCTGTGAACAATGATAATGACGTAAAAATACATTACTAATTATGATCAAGACTCACAAAAAAATATAATTTCCTTTTGGTTTGATATGCAATCATTTTGATGTTTAAAACTCTATCCATCCTTGATTCCACGCCCTATCCTACACTGCCCTACTGCATAAACTGGCGAAGCTATTACATCAGATCCTTCTTGTTCATCAAGTAGTCACTGAAACAACTGGTGACACTTAGAAACTATTAACTCGGTTGATTCTCCGTTTCAATTTGTGAAAATTAGATAAGTATTGCGTGTAAATGTATCATTTTGCGTATCTCATAATGCTATTTTATAACTACTGCAATGCTTAAGCATACTCATAGATTACAGACTAGAACAAGGTACGTAATTTATTACTATACACTACTTGTTACTTGTAACGTGTAATGCTATGAATCTTAGCGCGAGACGAGAACATCTCGAGCGTGAACGCGTGTGTAATTACTACAAACATTGTTCCGTCGTGCGTCTGATATCAATAAGACACAATTCCGTAACAATTTCGTGGACGCGTTAAAGCGTGGCCCATCAAACGAGTTCCTTCATGCGTGACACTCTTTGTACAGCCACCCGAGCCACCCGAATCACCCGGGCCACCCAGGCCACCCGGGCCACCCGACTCATGCCAGCCATGTCGTTCTTTCCACCATTCCTGTTGTTTTACGTTCCCGATAATTCAAAGTAAATACCGCCGCTGCGACAACGAAGACGAAATTTATCAGATGCCTAATCTTATCGCGTTCCCATGCTCGAAATTTCTCTCGCGGAAACACAATTTCGACTATCTATTTGAAACGATTCATAAGATTGAATTTGAGTTTGCTCAACTTGGATTCAGTTATCGGCAAGATAGGGTTATCGAGTGATCTCGGAAGGTATTTGGCCGCGGGGCGCATCACATCTCCCGAGTAGAGTGAGTCGGATAGTCAACGTGTGCCAATGCGCGGATAGTCATGTAAGCCAAATAATAATTCTATAATTTTGTGTATGTTACCAGTTTTATCACTGCGATAACTGTAGACTATTACATCTAGACGGTTAGTTCTTATTTCTTGACATAAAATAAATGTACGTGTGTGATAATACCGTGTACTTACGACCGCTAACGTGCACACAAGTGTGAAAATGATTTTAAAGTGATACCTAATTAGTAATTGCAAGGAAAATGGGGTAAATATACGAGTATCACCACATTTTCATCTTACCAACTTAACCTTTAAAGGCTTGCTTGAAACACTTACACATTACGTATCACTATTGCGGTTCTAAGCGTTATTATTTTAAGGTATAAATATCTGAAACTAATTTCTATTTTATATACATACATATTTGTATTTTTAAATTTTAGTTTTAATTTTTTTAATTATTAATTTTATTCAATAAGAACGCCCTCTGTGTATCGAGCACTTCGAAAATCTTTAAAAACAGGGCTCCTAACGAACGGAAAAACATTTACATTCATAAACGATGCATGTGATAATGATAATAAGAGTAAATATGTATTTTATGACATAGATCTTCCCATTATTCAAATTACGCCCACAAACAAACCACACTTATAATCGTTTGCCAGTAAATTAAAATCATCGTCTGCGGTACAAACGAAACAATTACTATTACTCTGTTATGGCCGGAGGACCGAAGTATAATTTAGTTATAATTTATACGATATAAAGCAAAAACTTTACAAATTGTTGACAAGTGACGGCCGCGCGGCCGCTTGCTTATGACGTGTGTCATTTGATGGATGTTCGTTCCCATGTAATTATGTTAAACAAATGTTATGTTATTTAATTTCGACAATGAGAAATCGTCATCAAATTTACGAAAACTCTTATAATGTGTAAATTGTTTTAATAAATAATTGTAATTACATTCTGTATAACCTTGTCTACGGTAGTAGGTTTTTTGGATTTTATCATCTGAACATAACTATTTGACACATTAATGTTCAAGCATTGGTATTGTATGTCTTCTCAGATGTATTTGGTAGGTTAATGAACATTGTATTAAGTTATAAAGTGTTATTTCTCATCAAATAATCATCACGAACAATGTACTTAATCATTTTATAGTTATTTTATCCAAAAATGTATGGAGGCACGCAAAAGTTTTCTTTTTAATAGATAACTTTATAATGGAACTATAAAAATGTTATTCTCAAATGAATGAACCAATTACATTCAAGCCGGTGGGCTTGCGGATTAAGGAGATTTAAATTTTAAAATTTTCGATGGCCGCCTCAAAGGCGAAGGGGATTTATTTGGACGAAAGAGTTTGTTATCCATGAAATTCATTGCAGAATCTAATCATAAAAATCTTTTTGTAATTTTATTATTTTTTTCAAGGATCGACTGCAGAGAACTGGCATTCCTCTCCATCGTGGTGCTGCTAGCTCATACGTCATCAGCACCGACACGACAGTTCGAAGGTTTAGGGGTCATGGTCTCCGGGGAGACCAGGGGCCTGGAGTTGCCCACGGACGTCATCGCAGGAATCGGATTTGGAACGGGGGCAATACAACTAGTCATAAACGTTCATACTGACAGTAACGGAAATATAGAAGTCTACACTAATTGATCTTATTAAGATAAAGAGAGAGAAATTATTAAAACGAGACAGCTATATCAAAGTTCATAACGCAAAGAGAAGAATGCAAATATGTAAATGGTGATCCAGTGACCTCCGCAATTTACATTCAAGACAGGATCCACGATAATGGCCGCGCGAACAATCCGGAAAACTCCTCCCGTTATGAGCATTAAGAACATAATTTAAAGCCATTACACCAACCGAGTTAAATTCACTCTGAAATTGCTGCGATGGCCCCAACGACACATTCACAGTGTTCACGAGACTGAACGAAACACGCTACGGATTCTTCATCTAATGTTTATTACGAACGTGCGTCACTCGGAATCGTCTCACGTTTCGCTCCTCAAAGATATCGGGGCTTATCGTATCTATAAAGAACTGGCGATAAAAGGGAAAGAATCTACCGAGGAAACGACGGTTCAAAGGTATTTATTGCGCATGACACGTTTACAGGACCAATATGCTCGATATGAGTTCGCATTTCATCTCCGCCGGTATATTTGACGCGTTCCCAAAGAAAATCCGATCTCGTCTGTAACCGACGCTGGCGCGATCTCGTTGGAGGATTGCCTATTAACCTTCAGAATGATTAATACGAACGTCTTTTAAGTCATTTCTCGCTCTGTTTTCCGATCCTGACATTATCCCGCTTAATATTACTTCGTTTCATTCGCGCAGTTCCCGGCGGCAAGGTTATTAGCTCTTATATTTCATCTTTTAAAATCTTGAAGTAACAGCCATTAAGTGCGCTGAGTTGGCTTTTAATTGAAACTTTTTACTCAGCGATATATTTTTATATAGATTAAATATTACGGTCTTAAAACTTTGTTATTTGGAAGGATTAGAAGGGAGTGAAGATGTTTTCTGTGAATTTGAATTGGTTCTAAACTTGGTCGTGGTTCTTAATGAGTTTCTAGATTGAATCTAGGAGCGGGTGTTGGGGTATTTTATTGTGAAATGGCGGAATAGAGTAATGCCCAGCTAGTGAATCCCGCTGCATTTCATGGATTCAGTCAACCTTAAAGTAGGTAGTAGATTGGTACAGCCAAAGCGTGTTACATACATAGTTGGGTCGACCTCAATTGGCACAATCGAATGGTAAAATCACACGCGTACCTCTAGTGGGAATATCACTATCACTTCCGTCCTTGAAACTTAGCATAACTCGCTTCACGATGGTAAGACTATTGAGAAGGTAGATTCATATAGAAACTCTTCACCTTGCAAATATTACGTAAAGGTGGACTACAAAAACATATACATACTACAATGTCTTATACATAAATATAATCCTTTATTACAAAAGAAATTTGAATTAGAATAAAAAATACTTTCAGCATGAAAGTAGGTCAGATGAATATTTTATTCGTATTGTAATTCCGTATGTCACATTGAAGTGTTTAGCTGTTGAGAGCCGTTGAATGCCGGCGTCGCCTGCGAGAGCCCAGGCCGGCGGCGTCAACACTCGCACTCCTTATTATGTGACCACCCTCCTCCCGTAACCCCATCACAGTATTGTTGCGGACTATTCAAATTTCCTGAATAGTGGCTGCCAACTTAGATGGAACTTTGTGGATCAACTCATGCAATATTATTACGTTCACACATGGCTTGTTTCCCTTTGTAAGAGCCATCGAGTGAGATTTCATTTCACATTTCACTAGTGAGTAATGAGTTGATTACAACGAAAGTTAACTGTCGAACGCCATAGCTCTGAGAAAGAAAAATTTTGTAGCGAAAATTTATCAGTTCTCTCCCGAGACTCTGACTCAATCAGTTCTTTTTAATAAATCTTTTTCAAAAGATAATGACCAAGATACGTAGGTATACTACAAGTTGTCGACCGAACTGATCGTATTTTAACAACAATTGGCTCCTTGTATTTCGATAATGAAAGTTATTTGTGAGAACATCTAGTTATCAAAATAAGCTTAAGTTTATTTTGAAACATTGCGTGAATGTTTTTGCATCTCCCTCTAACACAGAAAATTGTGAACACAAAAATTAAAAAGCAATAAGAAACACACCATAGAATTAGCTAAATTTGTCTTCTTATTTCACATATTATGTAATAACATTGTTACAAATGTTAATAACATTTATTAGATTCTACTTGCTACTTATATGCAATAAATTAATAGTTTAAAATCTATAAACATGTCTTTATATTGCAAATTTGTTTATTTGGTAACTGGGCTGTCAACCTTTGAGGAGTTCCCTCA
>DWPA01003754.1:0-13677 GCA_018251375.1 Calpodes ethlius | reverse complement strand
TAAATCTTATTTGTAATTGGAACTTATATGTACCTATGTGTGTGTAATATGGCTTAATGCCAACTTTATCTTTTGAGATCTTAATAAATAAACATTAATTAATCTCGATTCAATTTTCATAACCCTTTTAGAAGTATCGATTGATTTATTCGTCACTGAGAAGAAAGACGTGATCGATTTGTATTTTCACCCATCCATAGATGTCATAAAGAGAGCATCTAACTGTGATTAGTAACTGTGATTGATAATCCGGCAATTGATACTAACCTTATGTGGCAAAGGGTTTTGATAATGTGTTTGCATGTTGTATCAGCATATGGCAATGTAGAATTAATTGTACATTTTGAATGATCTTTGAATCAGGTAAATCATTTATTTATTACTCTTACAGCGGAAAATACATGTAAATACATAGATATCTTTATACACGACAAGCGTGAAAGTAAGGTATCTTAAGGTAAAATTTGATCAACACTTCATGGATACCAATTACTGAAGGCATCGCAAACATGTCGCCAGCCAGAAAGAAGTTGGTGACGGTGGGTCATCAACATACGTTTTAACACAAATGTTATTGAGTGTTTTAGAAACAGTTAAATTTCTGTTGGTCTCAATAGATGTAGTTTTATTTAACAAAATAGGTTGCATTTTATGTTAGGAATAGTATAGTGTATAATAACAATCTCAGATCAGATTTTCAAACCTTAGTTTATTTTAAACACATTTAATAATAATGTCATTATAATTGTACTTGCTTCTTTCTATGTATTTATCTATCAGTCTTTGAAGGTTCAATGCTGGACATAGGCCTCCCCAAATTTGAGCTACTCAGACAAAATACTTGCTTACGATTAGATTAATTTGTAGACACTGGCAGTATTACATACAATCCAAGTTTGCTTGTTCCTAACAAAACGACATATTTTCTCACCCTGCTTTATCCATAACAAATTGTAGTTCTATTATGGAACTTATAACAATCTTAAATGATGTTCAGTTTGTTTAAGCTTCCACAAAAATCGTATCATTACTCATACTAAGAATTTACGCGTCAATTGAACAAAAACAGTTGACACAAACTGACACAAACAAATTGAATATTCCCACATAAGAAGGTGAAAATCTAAGGGTAAATACGGTATCATCTGTGATAATGAATGATACTTTAAAATTGAAACTAATATGTGCGATAATGCTGAAGACATAGAAGTTATAATCGTGCAAGCGTAAGATCATATCGTTAGAGAAGATGCCAACAAAGTTTACAATCAGAACGCAGTTTGTGATTCGATCAAAAGAAAGCCATCCGCATGAGCTCCAGTTGATTAATGATGTTAAGTAGAACTATCACCAGACACCGGTAGACGCGGAACAATTGTCAGAATAATACGACTGTGTGACAAAAAGATTAGGACCACCTCGAAGATTTGACTTGCTACTCTATTTTAATACCATAAGATTGAAATTACAGATTGTCAGTGAATCTGATGGGTGTCTTGAAAAAAATTGACTAATGATTCTGGTTTGGGATCAAATATTCATGCATTTTTTTAGCGGAACTTGTTTTGTTACACTTACTTCAACGCTTTTTACTTAGAGCATGTGCTTAATGATATAACGACAGTCTTCGTGTCCAGCTGTTATTGAATTAGCTTCTTGCGTTTAATTTTTTTGTCTGTTATTTATTTATTATTTTTCCTTTGTGCGACATTGCGAATATTTTAAGTATTTGTATTGCAATTGGCAATGAATGCGTTTTTGTCGAGTACTTAACAATACATTTAATATCTACAAAATGTACTATTATTCAAAGTATAATCAATATAAACAGAAATTTAATTTGAAATATAATACTTGACGATTCTTTCCATTTTCTACCAATAATAAATTGAATCCATTCATCAAATCGTTACAGATACTTTACAAGTTTAGAGGCAATAGTTTTCTCATCGTAAATTGAACTAACCCAACCTAACCCAGTTACCACGCTACGAACCAATACGTAACTTTACGTCCAGATATATTTATTATTACTCTCGCGACCTAAAGGCGCGGCTAACGAACCAGATACGAATACTATTACGAATACAAATACTTCGGTATTCGTGTATTCGTACCGAGAAATGTTAATAGAGTTGTAAATGATACACAATAATTCTTGAATACACATTATCATTAGCGATTCGCTCTGAATTATGGTTTCGTATAACTAATTTATTGCTCCAATGGGTTTCTGGTTTATTTGGTGTTGTGAAATATGGAAGTATTAATGGTGAAGCTTCAATTTGTGATGCAGTGTTAATGCCTCTGTATACAGGGTGTTCTAGAATAACATCGATTGCAAATAAAAACAATAGATTGAAACTTTGGTTGTAGTAATCCTACTATTATTGTAAAGTTTGTAAGTTTGGATGTTTGTTAAATATAGATACCCAATAAGAACTATTCTATTAAATATTACTCATTTAGTTTAGACTAAATGAGAAGGTAGTACAGACAAAATTACCTATTACATTGAAATGTCTTGTAATTTATTAGAAATCCCTGAGAGATCTTAAGCAGCATGAACATATTGATAGCTCGTCATAAACATCCAATACCGCAAGGATATACTTAGTCATTGCACGTTTATATCGCTAAGAGCCCTGGGTCCTAAAACCCAGTTTAAATGACTGTACAACAATGTACATCGCTGTCTTTGTACTGAGGTATTGTAATAGTTTTATATTAGATTTACCTTATGTTATTAGATTTGATGTGCTTTTTAAAAAGTCCACAGTTATAAGCAGGATAAGTCAAAATATTTCTTGTAACAATTACACAATTTATATTATAGTTTTTCGTAAAGCAACTTTAGTAGGTACTGATGACAGAAAAGAAAACTTTGTAATATGCCAAAAGATATTATTAAGCATATTGTTATTATTATCATATTATTACATTAATTATAAGGAGGAAGACAATTCCATACAATAATATGAATTTTTGTTATGTAAATATATGAAATAAACAATAATCAAAGAGCTTGCGTAAACATATACAATCAACACAAAAATCCTTAATTACTCACAGGCTATCTACAAGTAACATAAATAAAATAGTGAATCATGCATTACAATAAATTAAATGTATCTCAGTTTAATGGAAAACGTAATATATCACCGACATTATCTATAAGTCGTTACGGTTCAAGTTAAAGACGTTGTCTGTAACGTTACATTCATTTACCGCGTCTGTCACATGGTCACGCGATATGGCGCTCATTAAGCGATACATCCGAATTGATTCATCGCACTGCGTCTATGTATTAATACGTGAAGCAACTACTTTGTCACTATTTTTATGGCAATTACGCGAACTGATTAGTACGATATTTGGTGCAGGTAATCTTTAGATGTAGAAGAGGCGTAGAAACCTAATATTTATGCGTGATATGCATTATATATTTATTTATAAAAAAAATATTGAGGAATTCCTCTATGTGGAACTTAAGTGTACTATCAGATCGTACTCTTAGGTCATTTATCATAAAAATGCATTGCATATTAGGAGTAAGACAGTTTAAAGAACCTACTTAGGATAACAAGAATTAGTATTAATACAAACAAACATACTAACAAACTAACTAACCGACAGACATTGTAAGCTAAATATAAGGAATTGATATATATAGCAAAGGATATATATTTATTAAAAAATATATTTGTATGTATGTCGTTTCTCTTTCTACAGAGTTGACTTAGAATTGTATCTATTTAAAAAATAGAACACATTATATATATATATATATATATATATATATATACATATATAGGTACACATATGACTATGATTATATAACAACGAAACGATATATTGGTTTTATCACGAAATTACGTCACAGCTTTGTCACGATATATAATAATAAGTAGGATTGTTGCAAAATATCAACAAATTTTGTTTCAAAACTTAAATGTTTCATGTCACACTTTACTAAAGTATTATATGAAGTATTTTAAGTGTCACTTCTGATGTTATTTCAAACCACGCTACTGATTATAATGCGATTTGGTATAATTTATAATCTTAAGTAGTTATTTACAATCCAATTACACGTAAATTAGAGGATTAAAACAAGTTCAGCGAAGCCGCCGTAGCTTAAAATTAATTTTAAACTAATCCAGTGACGAATAAAACTGTGTAGTATACGAATATACTTAAAGCTTAATTTTTAAATGATAGTGATTTTTTTCTCTTGAGCAAGAGGGTCAAGATTCGATTCCTGGGTTAAGCTTAGTTAAACACAACTATATTAAAGGTAAATGATTGTTATGTTCGTTTGCTGTAACCTCAGTTGTTGAAAGTGTGAACTATTTCAAGTATTTCAATGTTTCGTAAAACCAGGTCATAGCGTTAGTATGAAAATACGTGTATCAAAGTTTTTATGTTTTCTAAGAAACACTGTGCGAGTTCCATGAGTCAGTGGAAGTCCCGTAGATTTCTATAAGGAAAAAAAAATTCTAATTTTGATCTGGGAAATTATAAAAAAGTGTTAAGGAAAAATTTCTGATTATGTCATCAAATAGTTGTATTACAATACAATTACAATGAAATAAAAAAATCCCTTAGTTGTTCTTTATTTGCATTGGAGTATTAAAATTAAGTGTTCAGATGTTTTATAATATTGTTATGTTGGCAGTTTTAGCGGTACTTTATCACAGTGGTTTATTGCGCATTGAAAATTCAGTCACTCTTAATATCAATTTGAAATATTTAGACAGGGATGCGAAGGAATTCCTCGACACCACAGCCTACTTTTTAAGTTATTTTGCGTAAAGGTCCTGGTTTCGCTTCCCGGCCGGTGCCTGTATGTGACAGATAAAGTGTTGAGTGATGTAATGTTTAAGTTGACTATATCACTCGCGACTCAGGAAAACTTAGTGTGGGATATTAGCGTGTAAGCGTTTATATTTTTTATTTGAACCCGGGCCCTCAGTAATTATTGTATTAGCTTCAAAATTCCTAGCCTCGTGGCTATCAGTGCTTAAATAATAAATGTTAGTATCATCGGCTATTACTCGGTTTTCTAAATAAATTAATTGATCTTAATGTTAACACTATCATAAATAAAGACTCGACCACATTAAAACGAGCCGAGTAATAATTGATTGCTTTAGAAGTAAAAATAGCATTCCTCTACTATTCTCTAATGAATGTTCAAGAGAAGGCATATTGGATCGGTATAAATTAATAATTAATGGACTTTATTGAGACGTAGCGTCGCTTAATGAGTTCGGAAGATGCAGTGTTGAATTTGTGTTCTAAACTTGAAATAAACTATTTAGAATGTTGACTTTCTTTATATACGTTGCTCGGGGCCTCGACCGTGTGTGAAAAAGAATAGAACCTTATAAAGAGGTTGTCGATTCCTCTCCCTCATTATTGTTAGGCAACGCTTTATTGTTAAATACTCTCTTTAATTTGGTTAAAATATACATCGCAATGGATCTCTCCATAAAAATAAGATGGTTTTCGCGGTGAATATATAATATGTAATAAAATAAAATAGCCAATAGTACTCTTCATACTCTGAACGAAAAGACATACAAACACACTATCGTATTTATAATATTATTATATATGAAATAGAATTAAAACAAATGAAGCCGTCGTTTGACGTATTTATAATGAACATAATAAAATGGCATAGTTAATTAGGTAAGCGATATTTATAATGGGTTCCTCAAGTAATTTATTATTGAATACGCCTAAGTTAAGATTTCGTGCGTCCCTATGTTACGTTGACGTAGGACATGGTATAATTTTATTTTTAACTCATGCATAAAAACATTGAGTTCGGTATAAACCTGGAAAGTAATATGTATGTCCATTCATCTCTAATTTGTGCCATTAAGACCGGTTCTGAGCCTTCTGAATCCAGCGGCTACCCGCTGTCTTCTTCAGGTCGCCAGTTTACCAGGTTTGGAATGACCTATTTTCCTATTTTCGAGACGTAGACGCCATTCAAAGACCTTTCTTCGTATGGTTTGTATGTATGAAAAGATATTTTAGGAAAACTATTGTCAGAAGCATTAACAAAAGCCTCCCATAATATTTTTTACCAAAGCTTTTTACATTTTTGTCTGCTTATCCGTGCGTTTACTGTGAGTAATCTCGAAACTAGCTTACCAGATTTTGATATCATTTTGCACTGATATTGTTTATTAATAATGTGCTGAGATAACCACAAACATACAACCATACATACTTTTTTAACAAGGTATATATTTCAGAGTTAAAGATCGTTTAGTATCTGATAACTTTTTGACATTAACTCAGACAATAACATTATATAACTTTAAATTAGAAATAATTATTTTTTAATTACAAATATAATAAATAAAAATCAATAAAGTAATCTAAATAAAAAAACAATATTTCACATGAAATTTCTAGTGTTTACTTTACTAATTTACTAGTGAGCAGCTTGGTGCAACTAATTTAATTTCTAATGCCTCCATTTATACAGAACAATATAACCATTAAAATTGAAAGTAATTTTAAATATTTAAGTTTCGTATCTATAATTGTGTCGTATGAAAATATATAAAGCGAAATGAACGGTCGTAAACACTAAACTAACGTAGCGTATGTCGAAAGTTAACTCGACAACAACTTCACTTTCATAAGTCACCTACTTGCTATTTCCTTTTCGATAAAAACCATAAAAGACATTTGCATAAAAGTTACGATTCACCAAAATCGATCTCGAATGAATCATAAAACCATATATCATACGCGCAATTTTGCTGGCCCGTTACCGAGCCCAGATCACTGATGGTTATCTAAATTGCAACCGCGCAGTAAAAAATTAAGATAAGCAACGGCTTCGGAACATCACTTTCGCTTAACGCAATCATTAATAAGTATTTACGCTACATCTGTCCTTAGACGTCAATAGTACAATAAACAAACTGCATGAATTCGCTTTGAACGCAGTGAACAATCGAAATTAGTCTTTATTTACATGGTATTAGAATCTTAGTTAAAGTTAAAGGAAATTGAGCGTATCTCAAGTGAATAAAAATGTAGCAAATTCAAAAATAGTCTATATATCTCTTGTAATAAGAGCGTACGATTCGCACAAGATCGCTATGATCGTGTGTGGCGAGTTAGATCAGGAGTCGGTTTTGATAAATGATACGATTTGACACGCTTAGTGTAAGCTTGGGAACTTTACTGATTAAATTTGGGACGAATGAAGCTTTATTTCCGTTTGCGGTGAGCTTTTTCTTACCATTGCGGTCTTATAATACTTTTAGGATATTAAACTCATTGAGATTATGATACTGAAAGTAAAACGCAAATTGTGATTTACATTTTTTAGGTCAAAAAGACTTGATAGTCTTCTATGATAAAAATTGATTGACATAATTCCCAGGTTAATTCAGTTAGTGGCATAAAAAAATGTGTGTTGATGTTGACGCCGATTAATTTGTATTAGATTTCGTTCTACAATTGAAATTTGACTGTAATGCAAATTATTAACAGACTTAATTTTTATTAATTAATGGATTTCTAACACTTAACATTATTTATAAAATTTAGCTTTAACAGACCTAAAATGTCTATGAATATCAGTATGCATTATTTTAAAAATGGTTTCAAAGATTGAGTTTTGTAGTGTTTTATTGACCTTTTTAAGAAAAGTTAAATGTAATTTACAATTGTATGTAATATACAATTGTATCTTTTATTGTAAAAAGAAAAGCTTAATAAAGCTGTTCATGTCATTGTAAGTATCGAATCATGTGAATTTTTAATTGTCTATTCTTTCCATCAATATAAAGTCCTATTGTAGACAATGTGGAATATCATCAATTAATTGCGGTTACTTGAAGTATCTTGCTTAAAGCTAGAACGAAAAGTTTTAAATATACTATGTTAGGTATAATAAGGAAAAAGCCTGTATAAAGGAAAAATAATACGGTAGTATTTCAATAACCGGTTAAAAAATCTCTCACAAGCTTACATTTTACAAGCACTAAATTCTATTTGAAAATTTTAATACGTCACAAATAGTTCACTTATCATAATTTCCTTTCTACTAAAACATGTATTTCATATCACAAAAACTTAAGCATTTGACAGTTTAAAACGTGTTTTATATTCATACTTTTTTACGACCTTTCAAGCCGATACTAAAAACTGGCTTATGGAGTGTATTATAAAGATTACAACAATTTACTAGACATCAGCCTAGTTTACGCCAGTTGTAGACTTGATATGAAGCTAAAAATAACCTTTACAGATACCTCGCTTGTTATTATTAATAGACCACCTAGATGTGATGCTAATATTTATATGTAAAGATTAGTTGATCGTAAAACTAAAAACCTTGTTATAGAAACATTTTAATTCGTGTTAAATGTCGGTTATTACACCGTAGCGTAACAGTGTATTATAATCGTTTATTTGTTATGGAAAGTTACGATAAAATTTTAATATTAATTAGGTTTTATTCGCCCTAAATTTCTGGTTAAATAGTCTTTTGTAATAATTATTTTCTTTTTGAATTATCAAATACCAACATTGAATAATGTGCTTTTTTTCAAACTGGATATTACGCTACGTTAAATGCTATACAGGAATTCATATCGTAGCTAGCAAATTAAAAAATAAACCGAATGGTGTTAAGATAAAATTGCGCGGCATAACTATAAACGCACCTCTTATTTTCAAAAAGTTACGTGTGTATTACAAATTAATTATCATTCGCTTTGGTGAAGAAAACATAGTGAGGAAACCTGCACACCCAAGAGTTCACCATAGTGTTCTCGAAGGTGTGTGAAGTCTACCAATCCCTACTTGCCGAGCGTGGTGGACTATAGTCTGTACCCCTCGCACTGTGTGAGAAGACCCGAGCTCAGCATCGGGATAAATTATGAGTTGTGATGAAAATACGCTAAGGTAGTTGCTAAGAGAAAGCCGTTATTGTTAAAGACCAATGTTACAGTACCATCTAACAGACGTTTCTGTATATACAAGTACGACAAGTTTGGAAAAAACGTTGTATTCGTGACACAAAGCAATCAGAAGTGGGGTACAGCTCGTTAACTAAATCGTTTTGTATTGTAAGCAAATACGACCAAAGTATTCGTGTTGTGTCGTAAAATAAATCACATTGATAGTTGAGTTTAATGTTTTAGTTTTTAATAAGGTTCTTTGTAGAAGTCATCTGACGCTATTAATAATGGTTTACGTAACTGTACTTTGTTGTTTATATTTTAAACGTATTTAGATAACTTTATAGTTCTGGTAGTAATAAAGTAGTTTATGTTTTTTTAACTATTTCAACTAAATATGACCCTGTGGTCTAGTTGTAGTGGTAATGCCAGCGATGGGCGAAGTTCGATTCCCGGTTGGAGCGGACGTTTATGTGACAGATAAAAGTATTTCTTTATTTTTGAACTTTGAACTGTAAGTATTTAGATTTTGAATCAAATTTTGTATTTAAAATTTTTAATAATTGAAGTATATTTAATCATATATTTAAACTTTATTGAATCATACATAATTTATTAATGAGACAACCTATGAGTAGTTGGACTGTAATGAAGGCAGTTCCAAAAAAAAAACTAAAATCAATATAAATAAAAGTCACTATAAACATACATAATTTACGAAGGATATAATATATAATGGATCAAATATAATCCTTTATCCTTAATTATAATTAATACATGCATATATATACATACATAAATATACCCACAAATTTATGATACATATAAGATAACATACTATCATCATGATGACGACGAATCTTGATTTATATCTAATATATAGATATTTGTATATGGATCCATAACTAGTCTATCCATAACTAGGCCTGCAAGCCTGATTTACATATCAGCTAGAGAATAACATGATATTCGCGCTTCTAATAATGTTAACGACAAAAATTGGTTCTAAACAACAATATTTTCTATAACACATTATATAAATAACCCACGTTTTATAATTATATTGGCAGGTTGAACTAAGTTTAAAATTCATATAAATTTAGTGTTCAATATTCTACAATAACCATATACTTAGTTAATTAAAAGATAAACAAATGTAAATGAAGACCGAATCTCGTAACGTCGCCGCCGTTGCAATAAGTAAATACTCATCCGAACACCACACTACCGAGAACTGTATATTACCCAACTTAATACGAGCTTATACCAATAAACTGTTCCGTAGAAAACGTTCTCAGAATCTGTTTACAAAGTCGTTTTAAGCTCTCCTTTCCATATAAGCGTTGGGCACTATTCGCCCATATACCGTGAGGTCTAGCTGATGTCAACATTTTACGCTTGTCTACAAATAGGTGCGAATGTTAACTTGGGATTAACGTCGACGGTCAATTTAAGATGAGCTCTAAGTTATAAGATTTTGCGATATAAATATTAATTTTTATAATGGTATCACAAACAAAATGTTTGCCTGTTTATTTGATTATTAGTACAGTAATTAAATAGTATCCTTAAGGAGAATATCGTACAATTTTATATAAAGTTGCGTTGAAGTTTGTCTGTGCGTAATATGGTCAACATCAAATCTCAGCTGAATCAAATATCGATTTTTTTACAAGTTAACAAACAAAAGTTGAATATATAATTCTAAACGAGCTCATAGCAATTCCTTATATAAACATAACTACTTTTTCGTATGATTTAGAAAGCTTATATATGTTAAAAAGAGAAAGGATTTGTTTCATATTTTAAAAATACCAATATCGCTTATTGTTATACCTTGTACCACAAAATAACGTGGGTGGTTACGAGCAATAGGAATAATATCATCATCCCATTCGCATAGGAATTGAGACACGATGCGATAATCGCATTGACGCGTACGGTTATCGGCTGGGAACTGGCCTGTAAATTATGCGCGTTACGGACGCAAAACGCAGTGCAACGAAAATTATACATACAGGCTGATTCAAAGTCAGTTTGTTGATTGCTAAAATAAATTTAATTATGTAAATGGGTGCGTCAATGTTTCTATGGACTAAGGGTCAACCGATTGCTATAAAAAAGGTACTTGATGATATTGATTGCCTTGTAAAGTATAATAAATGTATAAATGAGACATCTCTAATATCATCAACTTAAGAAGAAATATTTATCTCTCATATAAATATATCTATTATCTAGAAATGTAATTGAACTCATTGTATAGTAATCAGGTTTATTATTGCGAACTGGGGTGTAGAGTTGACAGGAGAAAGAAGTATTATTGTTAATTTTTTTCACGCATTGTAAATTCATGTTTTCGATAATTCTGATTAATGATGTTCGGGTATTTAATAGGAAATTTATTCAATTGCATTTTTCTTTCTACTTCTGGAACAGAATATAGTAATTGTCAGATATTATTTGATGTAATGTCGTGATATTAGGTAGGATAAGAGATCTTCTGCTGAAGAATAAACTTTTGTTGTATTATATAATATTGCTACTAGGATACTGGATTCAGCGACACATATACACTACTACACTACACACACACTACTACACTACACACACACTACTACACTAATAGCAGTATTTCCAAGACCAGCATCCATCTCATACTGGAAACTATCACTTAGATTCAAAATAACCGTGAAATTTTGGGAGTAGATTTATTTCATATTGTTATTCTACAAACACGCCTTTAGAAATTGTAAGTGCAGCAACTTACGCTACATCCTTTCATTAATAAAATCGATTACCTTACTCGATATTATTACTCGGACGTGTCGGTCGATTTTTCTCAGACGACCGATACTCGGTTACAATTACTGGTCATTTATCACTGAGAGTACCAATCGAGCCTCCAATTTCACACTACTGGTACCAACTTTGGAATTTACGATCCAAATTTACTGGTTAAATCAATGCTCGGTAAATATGCAGTGTTCAGTTACGCAAAAAGATTTATTCGTATTCAGAGCATTAAAAGATATAACAGGTTAAAAGATTTTTTTTTAATATTGGGATATGGGTTCACTAGATATTGTGTTGAGTTTATAGCTTGTTATGTTGGAAGATAATTGGAAAATAAATAAATTTATAGTTGAAAAAAAAACACACATTTTAGTACAGATAATTTCTGTAATAAATAGTAACTGTGCTGTTCACCATTGAAAAAAAATCTCGTCCAGTGCCAACCCTGAATATAGTATTAGGGCTTATTATAAAATGCATTGTCATCAATACCAAAGCGATGTAAACCATTTCAATATCATAAGATAAGAATAAGTAGTTTTAATTCAGCTTTCAAGGTTTGACCTAAACAAACATATTACTAACAAACACTGTAAGTTAAATATATAAATAATTACCTGTATCCTTAGAGAAGTCTCCTATAGTAAACTCTCTTCTTCCGTTACAACAAAGAACTCACTTCATCCATCCATCCATCAGCTTTTGAAGGTCCACTGCTAGACATAGGCCTTCCCTTTATCCCACTCAGACAGGTTCTGAGCCTTCTGAATCCAGCAACTGTCTATCCCGGTTACCGGCAACCCCGGCTGCCCGATTATCCCGTTATTTGAACAGAACACACAGAACATTCTTACGAATCCTGCAATGAAACAGATTGAGAAGATTTAGTTTGCAGCATGTTGCGCTAAATGATCCTTGTATTATTAAGAGAGACGTGGCCTCAGAAGAAATGCTAACTTTAAAATTTCAAAAACGATTTAAAACCAATTAGTATCGTGAGGATCATACGTCCTTTTGCTTCTGTCCAAATGTAATAAAAATGATTTAGGTTACCGATTCGATAGGGACCTGAAAGTGTCGATTGAAACGATTGCGAATATCATCGCATTACTTGCAAAATGCAGGTGGTCTTAATATTTTAGGAGGCCGTGATTTAAATTCGAGTTCAATCCGTTAGAAAAAATCCTCTGCAGAGATTGGACTATAGAATTTATTCCATTGCACTTATTTTTTTGTTGTTTGTTTGTGTGTTATGAGTTTGTCTGCGACTTAAGCGAATTAGATGGCCTTTTTACTATAATATTGTAATAAGCTCGTGGTAACCGTATGGATTTATAAATAAAAAGCAAGTCCATATAAGTAAGCTAGTTTATATTTCAGAAACATTTGAAATTAAGGCAGGGTTACTAGTTTAAAAATAAAATCTTACTCATGGTTCAGTATGATAAGACCTTTCGTACTTACCTGAATGAACCGATCCATTTCACTGACTCCGTTCCACGCTCGTCCAGTTCGACATTACAACGCGTTATTTGACGTCTCATTACGTATCGGTTTGAACTTTTAATAACTGAATGAGTTTTGGTTCTCGTTGGTGTTTAATTTGACTCTAATTGTAATGTTTGATATTTATCGATGTAATCCTTCTCCTGATAATGAGTTAAATTTTTTTGAATGTTTGGTCTTTTTTATTCTCATTTTTGCTGATTCATACCTAATACAAAAGCTTCTAATTTTGTGGATTGATTAAAACGGTTTGATATATATACTGTTTGTAAAGATTAAATATGAAATTATCGGCAGTCTTGGTGGGTGGCGACGCGTAGCTTGTATTGCGGCCATAGAAATACCTATTTAATTGTATTATCTTAATACTACACGGACAATATAACATATATCATTGTACTCAACAGTCAATTGCATTTCAAGTTTATTT